>JAOUQZ010043821.1:0-12437 GCA_028564935.1 Neosilurus hyrtlii | reverse complement strand
AAGCTATAGATGGTTTTCAATATGCGTCACAGCCCAGAAACCAAAGAAAAGGTACTGCGCCGGTGCCATGATTGCGCATATATAAATCGCCCTTCTGTGCTCGTATGGAAATCGCCCTATTGTGCTCATATATAAGTTGTATAAGTGCTCATATATCCGTTCTATGCTCGTATATAAGTCGCTGTTCTATGCTCGTACATAAGTCGCATACTGTGCTCATACACCAATCGCCGTTCTGTGCTTGTATATAAATCACCATTCTTTGCTTTTATATAAATTGCCCTACTGTGCTCGCATATAAATCGCCCTATGTTGCTCGTATATAAGTCACCGCTCTATGCACATGCATAAATCAGCATACTGTGCTGATGTATCAGTCGCCGGTCTGTGCTCGTATATTAGTCGTCGTTCTCGTACATAATCAGTTTACTGGGCTCGTATATCAGTTGCTGTTCTGTGCTCATATATAAATTGCTCTTCTTTTCTTTTATACAAATCGCCATACTGTGCTCATATGTAAATCGCCCTACTGTGCTCGTATATAAATCACCCTACTGTGCTTGTATATAAATTGCTGTTCTCTGCTCATATATAAATCACTGTACTGTACTTTGTGCTTTTATATAGTACAGTACTATAAAAATATCTAATGTAGTCATACTTGCATTTTTTTAATATTTAACCAAGTTTGAACACTGAAAATTTTATATTGATGACTATGCTTTCCAGTTGATATTTTGTAATCTGGTGTATGTTCTGAAGCTGTTAAATGTCCATGTCACCACCAAAATCACCAGATTCTGTACCAGAACTTTACTCATTTGTTGTTCGATTCTGATAAATATGGTTAAAATCTGTATGGATGAATATCACCAACACAATCTATAGTTTGTTCTGTTTTATCTGTGATGTTTGTCTCCACAATTTCCTTTAAGAAAGGCACTACAGCTCAAATAAGAATTCTAAGAGGACTACGTGGTTGACATACAGTCAAAAAACAGTTCTCAAGGTGACATCATACAAAAATGGCCTTTAAACTTATTTGATGATTGAACTTATTTGAAAATGACATTAAACTGTCAATCAATCAGCAATAAAAACAGTTCACTCACTGCATTTTGTGTTAATAGTGGAGGAAACTAAAAACTTATTTTACATTGTGATGTTAAACGACTGGATCCTTTCATCACCAAACACAGCAGGTGTTGTGGGGTGTGCTCTGGTGTGCAGGGGAAGGATCTACAAAAGGTGAGGATCGTGGGTGTTCATGGCTCACTCATGTGTGAGGAGTAAAAGGGGAGTAAATCTTGTCTGTTCCTACAGAAGAGCTGTTGTATCACAAACTGCTGAAATGGTTAATGCAGTATATGACACAAAGGAGTTTGAGAATAGTGTATTACAACTCCTTGTGGATGGAGCTGTATACATACACACCAGGCAGGTGGTGTTCATGTTATGGCTAATTTGTGTAAATTGAAAATTGCTATTCATACACCAGTCATTTTGTGTTGATTTTTTTCCTGCTTTGTTTCTGTAGCGAGGTCACAAAAGTGACTCTTCCTAGACCTACTGCCCGAAAGACAGCACTTAAATCCCCAGGTCCTCAGTCTGGCTCATCCAGTATTCAGGATTCAGATTCTACTTTAAACCTCGGCCAGGATTTACCCCAAAAACTACAGAGCCTGCCTCCAAATATTGCCTTAGCGAGAGGTCCACCACACCCTTACATTCCTCCAGCCGTTCCACCATTTTCAAGCCAGGGAATTTTACAGTTACCACATATTAACCAACACCCTTATGGGCAGATTTCAGGAATCCCACAACCAATGGCCCCTACCCAGCATCCTTCAGGTTATTTTGTATCTCAACAATTCCAGCCTGGTCCATCCAGTGGCATCGCACCAGTTCCTACACAGATAAATCCTCAAAATAGTTCACAATTACCTCATCAGGGCTATAACCCAGCACCCTGGCAGAAGTCATCCAGTGTGCCCTTTCCTGTTGTTTCAGCAAATTATCCTGTGCCCCTGAACATGGGAGAATCTGCTGCAAGACCAAATCTGGGTCATCACATGCAATGTAACATGCCTCAGTCCTCTTCTGCTCAACAAGTGATTTCAGGATCACACTGCCAAGATTTCCCCCCAAAAGCTGTACCTGCCGTTGTCTCTCAGAAGCTTTTTGAGCAAAACCAGGCATTCTGCCATTCTGGACAGTTCAGGCCTCCAATGCCTCCACTGAACCAGTCTCAGTCCATTCCAACTAGTGCCTTCTGGCCTCCTTTTGGAGCAAACACCCAGCCCCAGCCTGGCTTACAGCCCTTTCCTCCTGGTCCTCTGAACCAGCTTCCTCCAGGACAACCTACACAAAATCTGCCCCAAGCTAATACGGATCATGTTCTTCCATTTATTCCATCTTCTCAACCCCAGCAAATGCCAGGGTCCCTTCTGAATGTTAACATCCCTCAGACACCTTTATCTCAAACAACTCCTCAGGTACCCTTCAGCCAAAATCTCTTGATGCCATTTGCTTACCATGCCTCTCATAACTCTCATATGCCTCAGAGGATCGCACTACCAGAGGGTAACATGTATTTTCAGGGTGGAACACCTCACAGCCAAGCACAGCATCTTCCAGCCCAAAACATGAGCCAGGAACCCACCATGTTTCCAACAGGAAACACCTTTCAAAACCAACATAGTCTGCCTCAGAATAACTCATCTTCTGGACCAATTACTCTTCAAGTGATTGACAATCCAAACCCCCCTACAGGTGTCGGTATACTTACACCTTCACCAGCTCACCCCTTGCCCTGTAATCAAACTGGGCCTGCTCTGAATCCTTCATCCAGTGAGAATCCATTCAATGTCACAGAGAATAAAGGAGGAGTACAGCAGATAAAACCATCTGATGGCGCTCTGACCTGTGATTTTATCCAAGATAAGATGGACAAACTCAGTTTTGCTTCTCAGTGAAAAGTGACTGGTTGTGAAGAAAGTTAAGAAAATTAAAACCTATAAATAAAGGGTTCTGTCCTTCCTGAAGTGTGAGTTGAGATCAGAGAATGGAGATAAAGAGACACATGAAAAGATGGAGGCAGAAGAGGGCTTCTGTTAATCTTCACTCTCTCTGGATTTTGTATAATGCATAAGAATTACTTTATCATAATGATTAAATATGAACTATTAGCTTAATTTCTAAAGATCTATGAATAGAAGTATGTACATAAAACTCCGTAAGGAAGTGTAATGTTTCTGTACTGTGACAGAACTTATTCCTGAATCTTTATAATTAAACTGTATTCTTGATAAACTTTTGTTTCTAATAAAGTTTATGGTGATTATCAGTAACGAGCTCATTGCAGATCCCTCTCTTGCACATGGACATGCCTTCGCTGTGTGTGTGTGTTTGTGTGTGTTCTTCAGATTTACTGAAGCTATCCGGATTAAATCAGTACACTTCACTGACTTCAGACACAAATACAAAGAAGAGATTCACACACACATGCGCACACACACACACACACACACAAATACTCATGGCCCCTTTCCTTTTTACACAATTACAAATGATAAATTGAAATGTCAGGGAAGTGCAGACTGGCAATGAGGTGAAATCGATTCAGGAAGTTCATGTTACAAACATCACACAATAACATGTACAAAGTGCATGTGAACTTTTGTGGTAAATACATCTCTCTTCTAGGATGTACGCACCCACTTCTCTTGTCTTGCACCACTTACACCATCTCTCAAGCTTTTTGTTTTCTTTGATAGCAGGAGATAGAGACCCACTTTCTCCATCATGAGAAAAAAGTTATGTTAATTTACAAGCTGGTCAAACCTTTTGTCCATCATATATATGTGTGTGTGTGTTTCAGAAAGAGAAAGATAAGAGGAAGGTCTGTCTCATTCTGCCAGTCGACAACCTAGTCTTGTAGAAACTGTTTAAGTAATTTGCGAAAATAAGTTTCTCATACACACACAAAATGATCTTGTAGCCATGACTTAATGATTTTGTTACCATGCGTTTCTATCCTGTTACTACAGATTACTCTCTTGTGGCCATGACAATAATCTTGTTACCAAGTAAAGTACCTTTTACTACATGCATTAATTTTTGGCCATAAATTAAATGATCACTCTTCCATGCATGATCGATAATACATAAGGGCACAAAATATCTGGTTCCCTAATGTTTATTCCACCCATGTCACCTCTTGTGCTTCGGAAGGATGTGACAGACAGCTTCTTTTCCAAGCTGAGTGGTGTAAGTGACTGCTTCTTGCCGGAATCCCCCTTTAAATTATGTTTTGTTTTCATGTAGGTGTTTACATAAGGAAATGATTGAACTTTTAAACAAAGAATCAGCAGTCTAATGAAGAGTTAAAACAATTTCCAGTGTTTATTTTAATGGAAAATCAGATTACAAACATCATAAAAGCACCTCATTAACAAGTTAGTTATCTTTCAGAACGTGTGTTTGTTGTATGATGTGAGCGATGTGATATTATTTAATGTCAGAAGTGTCTTGGTACTGATTACAGTTAAGCCAATATTTTTCTTCCTTTTTACAGTCACTGTGTCTCCAGCGTGCATCTGGAACATTATCCTGTTTTATGTTCTTACATATTGAATCTGGAGGTTGAAAACCTACCCCTCGGCTGGTTATTTGTTTACGGTCCAGGGGTCTCATTGATAAAACTGCATAGGATTCTTTATAAAAGTGTTCTTGTGCCAAAAACCCAAAATTTGCTTGCGCCCAAAAATATTTGGATTTATAAAACCCTGTGTACCCACCCCTGTACTAAGCAATCTTCACTTTAAAAAACACAAAGTTCCTGCGCTCCGGTAGTGGATAATATGATGGTGAGACAGTGGTGATTAAGTATATACAAAGAATTTTTCATCCATATTTCACATTTTAGAAGAAGGTGTTTATAAAACTATTTCTCTACTCCTAGTACAAAAAAGGCTGTTGAATTAAATCATGATAACATGGATCTAACATATGATACGGCGCAAAATTAAACGTGTGAAGGACATCAGTAATTATAATCGTTGTTCTCACACTACATTTCTACACCCCGACTTCAGTTCACCACCACACCGTCTGTGTCACCAATTACAAATTTTTCCACAATATTCATATATGGCGCATAGTTCAGAGTTTTTAGAGATTGCAAAGCCTTGTGTGGAGAGTGTTATACGCCACATTTACAAATTTTGTGTTGACTACGTGTACCTGACTTTGAGACTGTTGGAAAAATCTCTGAGAAAATGAGTCCTTCATGAAGCTGTCAGGCTGTCATTCCCTGATGTTGCAGTGACTGTTAAACATTATTCGCTGTGTTAGGGCGTGCAGGCTTTCCCCAGCCGAGGGTTGGGGGTCCTGGAGGCCATGGGGCTATAGCCAGGCTCAGAACCTCGTCTGGGCCGTATCTGTGGGAGAACTTTCCCCTGTCTGGAATGTCCTGGAGATATTTTGGGGGATTTTGGGAGCTTATAGAGGAAGACATTATAGTGAAGTGGTGGACTTGTCTCAGGGAGTGTCTTCACCTCATTAGGGAGGAGCAGCTCCAAATCGATGGTCACACCACTCTACAGATGAGAACACAAAATAAAAAGAAACAAAAAACCCAGCAAGCACATGGACTACATTTAATACAAACACACACCTCATAAAAAAAATTATATTATGTATGCATAAAGATTTGTGAACATAAAAGCACCAAACACAAAATTAAAGATAAAACATGGAGTAACAATTTATTAGAGTGACAGACTTGAGAAATTAGGGATGAATGAAATTTATGGTGTTGGGGACACCGCATGATACCCCAACACATAATTTGGTTATGCCTATTTTTATCAACCTTACATGCTCCTTAATAAATTTTTTTGTACTGCTGTCAGTCTTTTAACAAAGACCCGCCAAGAATTTATGGCCCTATGATCACTATCACTAAAGTAAACTTTCATGTGGTCTGATCCTGGAGTTAGAGGGAAGAGTCAGTGCTAATCAGAAGATTTTATCCTGAAGTAATTTTAACAATCCATGGGGAAAATTATGTAAATCAGGAGCGACAGTCCTTTTTTTATAAGAAAAGTTTAACAGTATTAAGTTTCAGACTTTACATCCTGAAGCTGTTGTTTTTTGTTGGTTTTTTCTTTAATTTGTCACCTTTGTGTGTGCCTATGTGTATATGCGTCATAATGTGTGATCAGTTATATTGACATCAGACCTGTTTCCAGGGTTTTAATCCAGTGCAGTAGTGAATGTGGAGATTTGGAGGGTGCAACGACAGTGGCTGGTAGAATGCTAGGAGCACAGAGATTTTAGCTGATTGAATTAATAGGTGTGAGCTTGTCTTGTGAGAGAGAACACCTGAACAGGTGAACTGGAGATTCTGCATGGCACATCAACATGAAATTCACTTGCAAGATGAAAATGTGCTTACAGGAACATGGGGTATAACATGGCCAGGGTACATTTACCCCAGCCTCGGTGAGTGCAGCAAAAGCCCAAATCTACATTCAAGCCATGCACAAGACCCAGAAGATGAGACAGTAGGAGAGATGGAGAAAGAAGGATACAAAGCAAGTGGGGAGATATGGTTCACGAATACACTGGGACCAGTTCAGTACTGTCAAAAATCTTTATTCCAGCAAACTTGGGTTTCATCATAAGCCAAATACTAGTTCTAAACAAAAAAAAGCATTAAATTTTAATCTTAAGTACACTAAAAAGATTCGCAATAACAATGAAAAACAAAATATTGTACTTTTTAAAGTAGCACTGTACATTAATCATACATGGGCGTACTCACTCAGACTAAAGAACATTAAAACTCTGCTCTTAAACACACCACAATCTTCTTTTTCTCTACAGGTTTAAAATTTTTTAGACAGAACACCACCAATGCATGCCAACTCTAAATAGGACGGGACAGAGAGGAGAGCAGAAAGGGTGTGACTGACAGCAGCCGGGCTTAAAGGTGAACTTATACGCCGAGAGGCAAATGCATGACGTAGGATGACAGAGAGCGAGCATGCGAGCGAGGAGGAGCAGGAAAGTGAGAATACCACTGCAGCTTGAGTGCTTCTGTGTGCATAAAGCAGGATGAAACATAAACCAGCTCGAGTGGATGTGTTTGTGAGAAAAAAAATTACAGATTCAGTGGATATTATACACTTTACACCACCAGCATCGCAGCTGAAACCATTATCACAACATTTCATACTGCATTTGAAATTCATTTAAATTTGCTTTGAATTTCACACTGCTGCTTTGAGTTACACAAATCCGAAGCCGAATTTGTGTCTGGATCAAGTGATAGTCTGCTGTTTGCTTAACAGAGAGCTGCGGTGTGTCTCAATTCACTCACGTCTGTTAGTATACTTTCATGTACTATAATGTGTACACAACATATCTACTAAACAGTAGATATGTAGTGTACATATCTACTGTTTAGTATATCACATGATGTGAAAAACCCGCATGCAACCTATGCCCACGTTCAAATGGCTAAAATATGTAAAATATAAAAAACTGTTACAACATGGTATTCATTAGTAGTATAATGTGTGCAAAACTTTGACAATTTGGAGTACACTGTCCAGGTACTCTTAATGCACTGCATGTTGCCATACTTCTGAGTGTGAACCAGTACACTGAAAGTATCCAGTAAGCAGATTGAGACACATTGCTAGTCCCTCTGTAAAATAAATGGAGGTTAACATTTCTCCTACAGCAGCTGCCAGTCGTTTCATGTAAAAGTATTTAGTGTTAACATATTCCTTTAATTCAATCATTCATCTTATCCAATCATATCCTGGGGATGTGGCTGATCCAGAATGTGAAACAGGAACACACCCTGGATGAGACACCAACCTAAGTGTCGAAAGGCTTAAACTGTTGCCAGAGCTATAAAACAATGCTAGCCACTATGACATTTTGGTGCCATCAGTATTATAACCTCCCTCAATGTTTTCAAAAGTGCAGTTTCTATGTCAGTCTGTCTGTTGGCAACCTTCTCTCCAGAATAACCCTGAGGGGTATGTGATCACCTAAGGATTTTCTTATTTAATTTTGATAAGAACCCATGCACTGATCACATCACAAAAAATTTAAAACCCCTCTCTCTTATGGCAGCATGATGGCATAGTGATTAGCACGTCCACCTCATAGCAAGAAGATCCTTGGTTTAGGTCACGGGCTCAGTGAGGGTACCTCTGCATGGAATTTGTATGTTCTCCCTGTACTTGCATGGGTTTTTCTGGGTACTCTGGTTTCTTTCAACAGTCCAAAGACATGCATGATTGGTTAACTGACTGTTCCAAATTGCCCCTAGTCGTGAGTGTAAATGTGAATAAATGTGTGAGTGTATTGGCCCTGAGATGGACTGGCGAACTGTTCAGGGTGAACCCACCTCCCCCCAGAGCCATCTGAGAAAGGTTGTGAAAGGTTCCAGCCTCCACATGACCATAGTGGTTCGGCAAATGAATAACTGACGTATTTCTAATAAGATGTGAAATTAAAGTCCCCATGTTAAGACTTTTCACTGGAATTTTGTGGATTCGAGGAGATAGCTTGACATGAGAACTTTAAAAAAATCATTAACCTGTTAAAACATCCAGTTTAGATGAAATCTTATTTTTTGGGAAATTTGGTAGTACAGCAGGAGACGCAGGGGTGCTGTGTGTTTAGATTTTATGGCTTGGGGAGGTTTGCACTCTCTGACTACTTTGTAAGTCTGAGTAACTGCCATTAGCTTAAGCATGTATTGTTCTATTGGCTTATACATGTACTACACCATAAACAGACTATCAGAAGCTAGCTAGTTAAGCTAACACAACTCCATTATTGAAAAATAATCTATAGCCAGAGTATCCAGGTGGAGATTGGTAAGTGAGGACTGTAATATACATATCTAAGGCTATAAGACCAATGTATTATCACCATGCACTGTTTCCACTACAGTGTCAGCCTGTGGATGCATCCTGCTACTACATTATGTTCTTCAGAGAGTTTACCTCTTCTGGATCGTCAGTGCTGATGGTGGTGTTCTCCTGTTGAGGAGTCAGAGTGTTCTGGATATTCAGAGACTCCTCTTCTTTAACAGGGCTTTTAAATGCTTCCTCTGGCTTGCCGTTGTCATTCTGGAGGCAGGACACACACACACACACACACACACACACAAAAGCAATATAACATTAACACCAAGAACATCGATTCGCGGCACAGTGGTTAGATGAAAGATTTTTTGAAATGTGTTAGTACAGCAGGTGAAGCAGGGGGGTGCTGTGAATTTCAGTGAAAACTCTTCACACTGCTCAAACTCACACACCTTTTTCACAGCGAGAACCTGCTCTATGTGTGTGAAAGGAACAAAGTGTAGTCCTCTGACTTTACTGAGGAAATTCATAGCATATATACTACACAGGAATTATGTGATCTGAAAATATAAACTATGAAAAGCTATTTTTGCTTTGTATTCATTGTTTGCTCTAGTATATACTAAACACCTTTAAAGGGGGTGGTTTACTTTTGGGTTTAAATTAGTACACTGAACAGAACAGACAAAATGCTGTTAGATACACACAGCTGTTAGCTCGTTCAAAGCGCAAAGCTCACATAACCTGCCTCAGTGTCATGGTTAAAATATTTAAATATAAACAATAAAAATTGTTTAGACTTTATTTTCCTTCTAAATATATTCTATCCTAGGTCACTATATATTAGTAATTCTGTGCTCTGATTGGCTAATTTATTACTAGGATATCAACTCACATATTGTGACTTCAACATCAGAGAGAAAAAAAAGACTAATGACTCATTTCAAGCTAAAGTATTTCATGAAAAACATATTTTTAATTTTTAAGAATTACACAGGGTATTTTCACCAAACACAACTTTTTCAGAGACTAGAAGGGCTAGTTCCTTTAGCCAACCAGAAGTGCCGCAATTCCATCAAATGTGTTTTAAAAGTCAAACAGAAAATAACGACTGTTGAAAATGTATGCCTCCATTCTGCCCCTAAAACATTTTAAGGTAGTTAAAGATAAGAAGTGTCAAGGTGCAAACTTATACTGTATCTACGAGGTTGGACATCCCAATATGCACTGGTGCATTGAGAAAGTGGAAAGTGCATAACACCACCAGAGAACATTCACTATCTCGACAAGCGCTACCTAGATATGCATCACTAATTAATTTTCATTAATGATCTAACATACCCGAACATACATGTAATGTAAGGTTGTACCTCGACATTCACTACCCAGTCTTGAAGACCCAGACTACAAGTGTCAAATTCAAGGCCCATGCCAACTCATTGTATGTGGCCCGCTGGTGGTTTCTAAGAATATGATTATTGTACATTCTTTGCATCAGTCCTTACTATGAAATCTAATTCATCATTCATTCACTAGATGGCAGCCACCTATTTCAAGTAAACTACTGGTTAAATTTGACTCAGGAAAGATTCTGCTAGTTAGGCATTTTCAGAAAAGGTAAGTGAAAAAAGGAAAAGAGGACAAATGCCTAAACAAATCATTTTCCCTGCAGATTTCATGGTTACCGTTTTTGAATAGATGTTCAGTGATTATTTGGGCCTTGATGACCTAGAAATTCAGTGATGTGGCCCTCAATGAAAATGAATTTGACACCCCTGACCCAGACCGTGATTCCTTCGACATTTATTATTTTGGCAAGTTCTAGCTGTAGTCCAGTCCATTATGTTGTAAAATTAATTTAGTTCATCTTCTGAATAACAGAAACGCGACTCAGAATTAATCTGTAGCTTCAGAGCAGCACCCAAGAATGATTCGGTTTAAAAGTCAGGAGAAATATTCTCTTTTCAACTCTCCTGAAGTCCTGTGATAAAGAGAATGTACTGCAGGACTTTTACAGCTATATATGACGTATCCGAGATGAGTATCGCTACCCTTGTATCGACCACAAATCCACACTTATACTGGAAAGAGCAGCAGACAGAGAGCCATAAAGAAACCCCTGGTGTTATGGATGTTAGGGAAATACACAGAAAAGAGGTTCTGTGATGGTTTTATCAAAGCTCATCAAGCTACAAGCTACAGCAGTTTATCTTACCTTACTGCAGGACTCTTCAGTGGGTTTACACTCCCACGAGTATTTGTTCATGGTTTTCTATGGGATGAGTGGGTGAGAATTGGTAGCATCAGTAAAACACCAGTTTTTATCAGGATTTGTGTATGCTGCAGTCTAGACTTGTTTATCATCTTACAATTCATGCACAGAAGTAAATCCGAGTGTGGATGGAGCTGAGTGATACGATATGAGTTATTTCACAAAAAAACAAACCAGTAATTATTATGTAATTATTCATTTTGGTGTGAAAATCAATCAATCAATCAATCAATCAATCAATTTATCTATTGATCTATCTATCTATCTATCTATCTATCTAACTTGCTGCATTGCAGAGAAGAGCCAACAGAACTCTGAGGTTTTATACAACTTGCACACAGACACTTATTGACACAAATATATTTTAAATAAATATAAGAGGAAAGAGGAAGCAGGTAGTTTATTTCCAAAGAGACAAGAAAAAAGATTACAAATACTCATGGAAAGAGAGACAAGGAGTACTGACTTACACTTGCATAAAGTACCAGACAAGGAAGGAGAGGAAATGAAAATTACCTGACAGATAACGTTATCATAGAAAGCCAAAGCATGAGGAGGGTTAGACGGAGAGCCAGACTCATTCCTTACATTTGCCTGTGATCCATCAGCAATGGTGGACAGAGAGAAATTATCAACGGGCTGCTGTGACTGGGGCCTTGACTTACTGAGAAAGAGAGGGGGGTGGAAAAAAGAGAGATGGAGAGAGAAAAAGATGGCAAGATATGGGAAGAGAGAGATCAAGGGGGAGTGAGAAAGGGAGAGGGGATGAAAAAAGAGATGTAGAAGGGCAGAGGGAGAGGGGGATTGAGAGGAAGATGCAAAGAGAGAGAGATGGAGAGAAAGAGAGAAAGAAAGGGAGAAGGGTGGAAGGAGAGATGTAGAGAGGAAGGGGGGATTGTGAAAGAGAGAGAGATGCAGAAAGAGGTACAAAGAGAGAGAGATGGAGAGATAGGGAAAAGGAAAGATGCAGGGGAGAATGAGATGGGGGAGAGAGAGAGAGAGAGAAAGAAAAAGAGTGAAGGGGGAGAGATAAAGAGAAAGAATAAATAAGTATATGAATATTGTGGAATGTTGTTTGATGCATTTCCTCTGTCACAGTTTTCCTCCCCATATCCATCTCTCCTCTCCTCTCCATCTGCTCTCTCAACTGTACTTAAATGATTTCGGCGGCACAGCTGTATGTAGGTCACCCTTATCCACACACACACACACACACACACACACACACACACACACACACACACACACACACACACACACACACACAC
>JAOUQZ010043820.1:0-12442 GCA_028564935.1 Neosilurus hyrtlii | reverse complement strand
CAAAATTACTGCGGCAAGGTGAGGATTGTTTTAGGGTAGTGTGCCACTCCCCTTACCCATACCTGTTCACAAGCAGTTAAACACAGAAACATCATTTGTTAAATATTTTGGTTAAATATTTCATTAGAACAGATCGGAGTCAGAGACTTTACTGCACCTCAACACATATTTATAACTGATATAAAACTTTAAAGGATGTTGGTCATGCCTTCCGTTGTGGCCTGTGCCTCTATCTCTGGGGCTGTTAAAATTAGCCCCTTATCTGAACTTTAATCAGTGGTACTCGTATAACTTCTATCACGTGAAGAAGTCCATGTAATCAGTGGTAAAAAAAAAATTCTTCAGGGTTGCACCTTGTTTATCAATTTAAGTATTTTTTTTTTTGGCAGTGTTAACAAATTACTTAAAATTGAATTCAATATGAATATTCTCAGGTAATTGCATCTATTAATTACAAAAAACACACCTTATACTTTTTAATTAAACATTAATTTAGACAACTAATTTAATCTTTCAACCCTCTCTTTCTCTCATCCAGTCATTTACTAAACATTATATAAAATATTACCTGATTAGACCTACATGTATTTTATTTGCATGTTATTTTAGTTAGTTTTCAGCTTAAAGCATCCAATCAAATTTAAAGTTTTGGAGAAAAAAACATTTTTTTTTGTTTTTGTTTTGTGAGATTTTCAAAAACAAAAAAAAAACAAAACAAAAAAAACAAAGGATTTAATTTATTTCATAGTCTTGATTCCACTTTTTTTTATAATAAACTATAATTATATAAATGTGTGTATAATAAATATGACTCAGCTAACAGCGAAACGAATCATACATCGATATAAAAAAACATCTGAACTGAAAGAAATTGATGACTGATTATGAATAAACTCTTATCTAAACAAGAATACTTGATGAACGCACACCTCTGCCAATCAGAAATAATATAATATAAAACAATAAATACAATAATATAAAGAATGTAGCACCCCTGCTTGGCCTGCTGTAATACCACACTATCTTACAATATTAAAGAATCTTTTTTTTTTTTTTTTTTAAATCCATCTCCCAAATCTTTCTTGTCCAAAGCACCACCTTTGGTAGAATTTCATAAAAGTCCACACATAAGATTCTGTAAAAACTTGCACAAAATTAGGTACAACCTCTTATCTCCTTGGCAAAGGTAAAACATACAGTCAACGGAACTGAATGGGTTGGCAGACTTGTTGACTCATAACTATTAATAGTTCTCGTGTCACTTTTCAAAAACTAACAGGCATTCAACAGATTCTGAAAAATGCTAGTCACTTATCAGTCAGAAGTGGCAAAATTGTATTATATGTCTTATCATTTTGCATAATACACATTCAGTACTATAGCAAATGCTGAACAGATGTCTTAAGACTGAAAATTATTTCTGAAAGTTTTACAGCTCTACTAAATACATGAGCTGGAGCTCAACTTATTTTTTCATATGCATGTACTGTATGTCAGTCATATAACGTGAAACTCTTTCAACTTACATCTTTTTGTTTTATTAAAATTATTGGAAAATAATTCTGTAACTCAGCAGATAAATAAAGTCATGTTGTCTTTCTATGTATAGCAGTGGTACCTGAGGGGAAAAAATAATAGAAGATCAAAGCACATCCCCATATGCAAGCATGTCTATGCAAACCTGCCGTCAGTGACATCGTACTGATATTGATCTGAGAAAGAGTGAGATGATTTTTTTATTTTTTGAAAAGAGGTGTAAAAAACTCTTTGTGACCTTGTTGTTGTTGTTGCACAGAGTTGGCTGTAAAAGTCCGACCCCTCCGTTATTCGCGATCAGAACACTTAAATAACATAAATCTTGGCAGACCTGTTCTTGTGGACAATAGCTAGATATCCAATTTTGGATTTTTGAACTTGAAACAGAATTCACCTCGTCAGAAGTTCGACTGCTGTATGATGCGTCAACAGAATCGAAATTGTTTTTGCCAGCATTATACCGAGTGACAATGCGATCGATTCTGGGGAGTTGGGTTTTCTTGTTTTCGACCCAGATGTAGAATCTTGACATCACATTCATGAAATTTCAAAGTCCTCTTTCTTCATTATTAATGACTGGAATCATACAAAACATTGCAGGCTTATACTAGATGACCTGACAAACAATTCTATGGAATTTTTTTGATTTTCCAACTAAAAATGGAATTATTGCCATTATCATTAATGTAGCTGGATCTGAATGTGTCACAGATACACAGTACCTTTGGTGTGTAGCTCAACTGAAATAGTTAACTAGTGAGAGAGAGAGAGAGAGAGAAGGTGAGAGAGAGAGAGAAAGAGAGAGAGAGAGAGAGAAACTGTGGTAAAATTAACTGGAACTGAAATAACAAAAAATACACAGGCTGCACTAGAATCGCAAGCACAGCAAAAAAAAAAAAAAAAAACAGACATGCGCACACACACTGACATGCATGTACTGCCCCTCTGCAGTAAAAACTCCACATCCTGGTCATCTACTCATCAGGGGTCTTCATCTTATGCTTTTCTCTTTATTGAATTCAGTGAAAGAGCCGTTCAGCTCATTTGAGGATCATTATTGTGCGTTTTGTGATTTGCGACATTTGTCATGCCACTATGGCATGCTGCTGCATTGTGGGTATACTTGGCCTTCATAAAGGGTTTTTTCAGGTTGAACCTGACACTAATTTCAGACTCAGGTTCACCAGCTTAGGACCCCACTCATCTCTCTCAAATCACTCAGCTCACTCATTTGCCGAACCTGGCTGGTCCCTATCTCACCCGACACTGGAAGGTCACCCTGAACAGGATAATACCCACACACACCCATACACACACACCTCGGGGAAATTTGGAATAGCCAGTTGGCCTAATGTGCATGTCTTTGGGCTGTGGGAGTAAACCAAATGTTACCAAATCCACACAAGAACAGCAAGAACATGCAAACTCCACACAGAAATGCCCAAGGCCAAAACTCGAACCCAGGACCTTCTTGTTGTAAGCCATTTAATTAGAAGTTTAAGTACATTTGATATGTTAGTCCAGGTTGTACCTTGAAGTCTTATGTCTGACAGTGTTCATGCTTGTTGACCGTGATGATGTTTATACTTTGGATAAGTATTCTATCTATCCATTCATCCAGCTTATCTGTGAGGGTCAGGAAACCTCTAACCAATCCCAGCTGACTTTGTGCAAGAGGCAGGATACACCAAGGGCAGGTCACCAGTCCACTGCAGGACTGGATATGCACATACAGCCATCTTTCCATCCATCCCTCCACCATCTATACCTTTCATCTGTCAGGGTCATAGGGGAAGTTGAAACCCGGCCCAGTTAAGTTTGGTTGAGAGGAAGGGGTACAGCCCAAACAGTATGAACCCAAAACCACTGAGCCACTAGTCGACTCTTTAACATCAGTTTAACTCACAGTGCTTTGATCTGAGGCAACCATGCCTGTGAATAAGAGAGAGAGAAAGTTTAAAGAATTTAGAGGAATTTGGATACATGAAAAATCTATATTTTTAGAATGTTTAGTAAATATTTGGTCAGTAGGATTTGGCTATTTTCTTTTTCATACTAGTTTTAACAACTTATCTCACAATCTTCACATTACTCATGAATCAAGACGCAATTCATGGCACCTTGTGCTTTTGTTATGCATGTTATGTTATGTAAGATACTGTTTAAACACCATAACCATGAAATTTAGAAAAATAAGTTATCAGTTATAAAATTAACTAGCAAAATAAACAGAAGTGCAATAAAATGTTCCATTTTCCCCTCGTGTTTGCTTATTAACGCAAGGTTTGGACACCTTTAGGTATTGGTACTGGTATGAACAAGTATCAACCCACACATGCCAATGCTTGGTGTGAAAAACTGTGGTTAAAGAAAAGAATAGAGTGGTAATTAGTGTGAGAGGGTGGTGCTGATACAGTTTTAAAATACATAGCCAACAAGCAAACCAGAGGAAGTAGAACAGGACTTTTTAAACTACACACAAAATACATACAAGTTGCTGTAGAAAGACTTTATTTCTCTATGCTGATCACAAACATAGACACATTTAGATAGAAAATGCTGCAATACATTGCAAAACTTCCTCAATTCTGTTTGCAGAATTTCAAAGGGGGTTTTCAAAATAAGGCAATATGCACAGCTCTGGATGGAGTGCATGTGTGGATGTTGAAGATTTATTTATTTCGTTTTCCAAGAATATAACTTTAAATGTTGCTTGATGGATTTCTGCTTTAAGGAGAGGAACATAAATCAAATATAACTAGAAAAGGTTTTAGACTAATGCGTTCAGACAATCCTCATGCAGACTTAAAGGCTTAACCTTGTGGTTTCAAAATAACTATGGCAGTGATCACACTAGAGGTGCGATTGACAAGAACGACAATTCACAGCTGTCACTTTAAGTTCTCAAAATGTTGTCAGATCTGTCTTGAGACATTTGTGGCGGTTCATTTTGGTCGCCTGGTTCGGGAACTCATCGCAAAAATATTCGAACATGTTTAAAATTTCCATGAATTTCACAAAAGGAGGCTTCGACTGATTTACAAAAGGAGATTTTTTTTTTTTCCTCGCCAAACAACCGCAAACCAATTGCAAACTACTCGCAAATCAGTCTTCAATTGTTGCGTGATGTCCAGATTTAAGCTGGAAATTTCAAATTTTCAAAATTTAATTTTAAAATTCACAAAACATCAATTTGTATCAGTTGCTTTTCTATAACACCTTTAGTGTGATTATCGCGAAAGGACCGGCAGTCACTGAAGGTCAAAGGCTAGTGTGTTATTTGAAAGGATGTACATGGCTTCCTCATTATATATCACCATGTCACTTTATTTCTGAAATTTAAACAATATTAGATTAAAATAGGAAGTACCTACAGTATCACCAAAACCTTTTGGTCTTGCTCTAACCTTAACCATTGACCCAGATATTTCAATATCAAGTCATCTCTGGAACTCAGGTAGGGTGATGTCCCCACCAAGTCTGGTGAAATTCCATCCATGGACATGGATATAAGCGTCATAATCTGAGAAGCAGATGGACTCAAGAAGACCACAACAAAAATTTTCTTTGGGCAGAGGTAATTAGTATTTTGTTGCAACTTATTAGGCCTTTTTGAGACATGGACTTCACTAAAAATAAAAATAAATTAATAAAATTATATTTTTCAAAAATAGCTTTGAAATTTTTTTTTCCACCATCATAAACATTTAAATTTTATTGCAATTCATAATATTTGTTCCCATGTTACCGAGCTGCTCTGCCTTTCTTTATGAAAAGCATGAACTCTTTTTGCTTTGTGTGTGAGTAGCTGGCAGGTGCAGCTAACTTATCACTTAGTTGTGTATAACCTTTTTTTAGTTCATTATGATAAATTATAAACTACCAAAAACAAACAAACAACAAAAAAAAAACTACCAAAATCAATAGGCCATTATTTAGCCTCATAATTCACACCGGTTTAATTGGCAATTAAGGGTAAATTTCCACACCTGTGACTTAGTCATTAGGCTCTATATATAAACAGTGAGTTGCTATGAACTCCGGCACTGGTTTTGCTCATTGGTGATTTATGTGGAAAACAAGAATTGTTAAGGGACTTGTGAAAAAAAAAAAAAAGTTTATATTAAGAAAAACAAGACATCCAAATATTTAAATGGTAGTCAGGTATCCAAAAGGAAGTGGAAAATTAAGGGTTCCAATTAAGCCAAGCTCAGGTCACAGACCATTAAGGATTTTAGCCCCAACTACAAAGAAAAGTTTATGGAAAAAAAATATAAGGTTCTCCACAAAGAAAATGTGGTGTTGCTCTTTCAAGATGTTTTATAATGATAAATGTGAATGATAAAGACATGAAAGCCAAACAAACAAAAAAACAATGCACCAATTCCAGAAAACAATGTAGTTTGTAATGAGCCAAAGAGACTGGACAAGCCTTGAAACCTGTCACAAAGTTAAGCTTTTTTGTGGCAACTTCCAGAATGAAGAAAGAATTTTTATTTATATTATTTTAAATGCTCCAAGCTTGGAACCCCTATTGATTTTACTCAGATTATAATAAATTATTATTATTATTATTATTAATGCACCACTTTTGTCCACCAAAAACCTCTGTGTCAATATCTCTTCATCACTCATACATTTATATATGGCTTTACAACTTAATGAACTTATTTATTGATTTCATTTATTAGTTTTTATTTATTTATTTATTCATCCATTTATTTTCTGAACCGCTTAATCCTAATTAGGGTTGCAGGCAGGCTGGTGCCCATCTCAACTTACTCTGGGCGAGGGCAGAGTACACCCTGGACAGCCAGGCCATCGCAGGGCAGAAACACGTTGACAGCAATGTAGCCTATTCTTTACGAAAGTCAGCAGTGGTTCCTTTACATGCTTCTCACCATAGACAGTAGGAGACAGTGCCTACATCTGACAACACAGTTAGCTGCACTGGGGGAACAGCAGTGACAACCCCATTGATAGTGGGGCTTGAACCCCCAACCTTGCAATCAGTTATCCAGCCCCCTACCACCAAACCACCACTGGCCCTTATTTATTTATTTATCTCATTAATTTCTTTCCCACCTGCTGGAAAGGGCTTTTTGTTCCCCCACACATCACTAAAAGCCCAAATAGAAAAGTAAAAGAAAACAATTAGAGTTGATTTCCATCCACCAATGTAAAGTGCAGAGTAAACCCACTGTTTGGCCCTTGAGCAAGGCCCTTAACCCTGAATTGCTCAGCTGGATAAAAATGATAATTGTAAGTCGCTCTGGATAAGAGCGTCTGCCAAAGGCTGTGAATGTAAATGTAAAGTGGATGGTTAAACACTCCCATTCTCTTAAAAATACAGTAGACTTTGAAAAATCTTGTACTGTAATGCAAATATGATTTATTTTTAATTGTAGATTTGTCACGAGCTGTAAAAAAAAAAAACCAAACAAATTAAAAATGGTTATACTTGTGTAAGAGTGTGATTCATGTTAATGATGTTGTCATGGTAAATGAACACAGGCACTGATTAATTCATGAAGCATGTCAGTCTCCTTCCTCTTTTTACATTATAAATAAGCTTAAGTTGTCTTTTTTAATGTAGTTTGCATGTAATCAAATAAGGTTATGTTTACAATCACTATTTATACGCATATTGCTCTATCCCCTAAAATGTCTAATTTCTTTAACTCTACTATACGTTTTGTTTAAAGTCCCTATAAAATGGCTTAAGAATTGTTCTATAGTCCCTTTTTAAAACAAAAAGTCTACACTTAAGATACATAGTCCCTGTTAATATATTCACATAGATATTCACATATACTCCATAACTCTTCCTGCTGAATCTTATCGGGAACGTCATTCCGCTGTCTACATTTTTCCACTGAATTTCTGTGCGTTGCCCTTTACCCAACCATAGCATAATTTTTTTTTATGAGGATGATGAGCCAATTTGTGGAAGAAAGAGTTCTTGGCTTTGCAAAATTCTATCCTTTTTAACAGGAACTAATGCCAAAGATTTTTTTTAAAACCAGTAATAGGCTTTGAAAAGGGAATAGAAACAGAATATAATTATAGGCAGTATGGTGGGAAGGGGTGTCTGCCTCATAGCAAGAAAGTCATGGGTTCAAGTCCCGGGCTCGGGCATTTCTGTAAAGAGTTTGCATGTTCTCCCTGTGCTTACATGGGTTTCCTCCGGGTACTGCGGTTTCCTCCTACAGTCCAAAGATATGCACATTAGACTGATTGGCTGTTCCAGATTGCCCCTAGGTGTGGATGTGAGTGTGAATGGTCATGTTGGGCAGGTAATGGTCTGGAGAGCTGATCAAGGTGCACCCAGCCTCCGCCCAGTGTTGGCTGAGATACGTTTCAGCCTTTAGGTAAAATGAGTGAGTAAGTAGAATAACTATGCAGTGAAAGGAATGGTAGAAACCTTAGTGAAAGAGAAGTACAAAGGCTTGATTAGACTCTCATGGCTGTGGATGTGGGCTGCAAAAGCTTCTCAGGGACATCCCCCTGCAGGGCGTACTCTGTATTTGGCATGACATGAGAAGGAAGGAAAGGAGTCATCCATAACAGCACAAGAAAGCAGGGTCAAGAAAGCTGAGGGGTGAGGCAAAAACATTCTTGAGCATTTAATTAAATGAACATAAAACTTATACAGATTTGTGAAAGAAAAAAAAGTGGGGCGTGGTTAAGCATCAGATGAGGACGGAGAGGTGGAGTTGCTACAGATGAGAGCACTGTGAGTCAAAAGACGGAGCTGATGGAGCCTACCAGATTATGAAGTAGAGATGAAGTCTGGCAGACTGTGGGTGGCTCAGTGTTTTTGAGTGGATTTGAGTTTACCGGCAGATTGTATGTGACTAGTGTGAGCTCAAGAGCATTTTCAGGAGAAAAAAGAATAAACAAAGCCACTTGTTTCCCAAGATCACACACAGTATATCCTACATAGCTTTCCTGAAGTGACAAACAAGACCTCCAAAATTATTTCATTTATTTTCTGAACCGCTTAATCCTAAATAGGGTTGCAGGGAGACTGGCACCCATCTCAGCCAGCTCTGGGCGAGGGCATAGTACACCCTAGACAGCTCGCCAGGCCATTTCAGGGCAGAAACATGCTAACGGCAATCCAGTTGCCTACTCTTTATGAACGACAGCAATGGTTCTTTTACATGCCTCTCACCACAGACAGTGAGAGACGTGGCTGGCCTTTGATAACACAGTTAGCTGCACTGGGGGACCTCCAAAATTGCTTTTTGTTAATA
This sequence comes from Neosilurus hyrtlii, assembly GCA_028564935.1. Lineage (NCBI taxonomy): Eukaryota > Metazoa > Chordata > Actinopteri > Siluriformes > Plotosidae > Neosilurus > Neosilurus hyrtlii. The sequence continues at coordinate 3,647 of JAOUQZ010043820.1, read as the reverse complement.
TGTGCACTGTCGCATTGATGTCCGTAATACTAACACTCAAGGACAGGTACAAGAAGCACTGAAACACCAGCATTTTTTTCACGGGTAATTTTAACTTCTAGAATGATTTACTTTCGTTGGCAACTTGTTCAAGCTGCATGTTATCTATTCATATATCCTGAATCAATTCAAACAAATAACTGATTTATTGAGCTCCAGATATATATAGGACAGAAATAGGCATCAAGGAATAAATGACCTGCAATAGACTGGTAACTTGTTCAGGTCGTACCCTACCTTTCAAACTGCAATAGACTGGTGGGCTGTTTTGGGTGGATAGCACCTTCTGCCAGTGTTGGGTGAGATAGGGACCAGCGTCTCACGACCCTGGTAGGATTAAGCAGTTCGGCAAATGAGCTGAGTGAGCTGAGTGAGATGAGTGAGTTCCTAAGATGGTGAATTTGGGTCTGAAATTATTGGTAGTCCAAGGATACCAACAATGCAGCAGACTGACATGACAAACGTCACAAACTACAAAACGCACAATAATGATCCCCAAATTAACTGAACGGTTCTTTTCCTGAATTCAATAAAGAGAAAGGCATGAGATCAAGACCCTTGATTAGCAGATTACCAAGACGTGGAGTTTTCGCTGCAGATGGTCAGTACATGCACATGTGTGTTTTTGCAGTGTTAGTAATTGGAGTTGTGTTTTTTGCTGTTTCAGTTCCAGTTTATTTAACCACAGTCTCTCTTTCACACACACTCTCCCTCTTGTTTAACAGTAAAATTAGTGAGTATGCATGCTCAAGTCTTCAGGGTTTTTTTGTACTCACTCTTGCTTGCTTCACAAAAATATATTTTGCATCTTCAAGTTTGTATAAAGTTTTATGTCCAGGTTGTGTTCTTTTCACACACCCAGTGCTCCTGGGATAAATCCTGGTCCCAAAGTAAAGAGGTCTGAATGAAGTTTTACTACCAACTATTGTAACTACTGTATATTTCTTAAATACATAATTAAACAAACACCCACCACACACACACGCATGCACATTTTCCAGGTTAGTTTTTGTAGAGTTTCAGTTCCTTCACAGCTTCTTTTTTTAAGAAGCAAAGGCTAGTGATGAGATTAAGAGGCATATCAGCTTTTAGCATGTGGACAATCTTTCTCACGCTTTTTAATCATAGCTTCTTTCTTTTACTGTAGACCATCATGGAAAACCTCAAAGTACCTCAAAGCTCTTAACATTATTGCTCACTGTATCATTAAAAAATTATATTCTGGATTTATAACACTGCTGTGATATTGCAGTGCATTTTGGGATTTAATGAGTAGAATATATAATTCAAGGGTTGATATATCTGCAGCCCATGCATCTGAGACAAGCAGACTTGCTGTCTGATTTATTATTATTATTATTATTGTTGTTGTTGTTATTATGGCGGCACAGTGGTTACAGCAAGAAGGCCTGGGTTCGATTCTTTAGATTAAAGAATGATGATTCTCTAGATTTAATATGTTCAGGCATGTAAAAGGAACCAGACCCCATTACACTGAATGTCTGACTGTGAACTCTAGGTGGCGTTAATGTGCCAAATTGTACCTGATCTGCCATTTAACCAGGAGGAGGAGAAGAAGGCGGGGAATGATGATGACAGTTTTTGAAGTGTCCTTTCAGCTGTCTTCTGATATCATGTTTGAAAATATTGGCTTTGACCCTTATGTTTCCTCTTTTTCTGATCTTAGTCTTGTCTTATGATGACTTGTCTGTACTTGTCTGACCCTTTCCTTGTTCCTGGATATTTTATCATTTATACTCTCATTCAGATTTGCTTGAATCTGCCAGTCTTGAACACGGATATTTAAAAGACAACTCATTAAAATGTGTTTGTTTATTATTGATATCATATTTTGTTGTAGATTTCATGGTTGTGATAATAAATGAACCCTTATATGAACAAAACATATGATGTCTTAACATTTTCTTTTGTTTTCTTCATTTAATAAAACTGTGCACTTGTTTGAACCAGAAACAGAATAATGACATCAAAAAAGTGATGCATGGACAGAATCTAACTAAATTTGGCACAGTAATACTATGCAACAATGGCGAAAATCATCTTATTTTTTGACCAGGATGTAGATTCATGACATCCCAGTCATGACATTTTAAGGTCTTACTTCTCTGTTATTACTGCTCATCATCGCATGAAACTTTGCAGTCTTACACTAAAAACCTAACTATGATAAAAATAAAAATGATAAATAATTCTAGGGAGCCAAATGTTTTATTTTCAAACCGGAAATCGAATTATTGCCATTACAAACTATTTTACCAGATCTGGATGCGTCATGTTGTGGCGAAAAGTGTCCAGTTCACGAGGCTTTCAAATCACAATGTTTATTTAGCCTTCAGGAAAAAAGTAGCAGACAATCATTGACACAAAATATGTCGTTCTGAGAGAAAAATCTCGGAAGGTGTCTGTCAGCCCTGCATTGGCTTATATAGTGCCCATTTTACCATCCTCTAGCTCTAGACTAGACTAGATTTATCTCTCTGACTCTGATTCTAAGAATTGACAGAATGACATCATATGTCATTTCTGATTGGTTCATCGAGACCCCCCCCCCCCCCCAGTTAACTATGGCTTTTTCTGAAAAATGACATCATATGTCAAGTTGAAGGGTCTGACCTCGATGCCCCCTATCGCTTGGGACAGACATTTTGTTCCCTTTTAACGTCCTACATTTTGTTCCAATGTTCCGTATTCAAGGTCAGCCGTGCTATACTCATACAGTGTGGAATGGAAGTAATAAAATAATCTTACTCTCACTTATAAATAAACTCATACAATGGTCACATAAATCACCCAGTAATTAACAGCACAGTAATGCTATTAATGATCGATAATTAATTTGCGTATGTGATAGGGAAGTCCAGTTATTTGCATAAGATTCATGGAGGACCAAATATATGACATTATGACATTGCAGACCGGCAGGCCACAGGCCTTCCACACTTAATGAGTTCAAAACACACAGTGCCCCAGTGGTGCCTGATACCCCGATTTTCCTCCACATCAGTCACAGATATACCTTCCTTTATGTAGCTTAAGAGTTGAGCTTGTTTAAAATATTTTTCGATATATTAACAACTGTGGATTAAAAATTCCTGATTTGAAAAAGACATTGTTTGCTTCCTCAGTCATATTACACAGAAGCCATTCATCCAACGTGGCCATTCACACCTTGGTGTACATAGCACCACCCACTGATAAGACAAGCTTCCGTAGCTGACAATTCTTTTTACACACAAACCCTAATCAGTTGTAAAATACCAAATAGCTGTCTTGTGACTATTCTCACCCAGGTGCAAGTAAACACTCTCTTTGAATAGTACCTTTATTTAAAATAAGAGAAAAAAAGGAGGAAATCAGAGATTTCAAAAAAGTTAAATTAACAAAACAAATGTACACTTTTTGACTTTATTTTTTAAATGATTCAAAACAAATACATTGTAGGGATGTAATGTATTTGGCTATACATTCATGTATATATACCAAATAAATTGTAGAAGCTATAATATGTCAAAATATATATATATATATATATATATATATATATATATATATATATATATATATATATATGTGTGTGTGTGTGTGTG
>JAOUQZ010043819.1:0-12444 GCA_028564935.1 Neosilurus hyrtlii | reverse complement strand
CATTCACATGCACACACATATAATATATATATATATATATATATATATAATCCTGAGTCGGTTTTCCGTAAGACAGTGGTCAATACATCGAAGTAGAGCGAAATATATGGTATGAGGAAAAAAAGAGGACTACAATTTCATCCCGACAAGCCTGTTTCGTGGTTGCCCACTCATCGGGGGTTTAATGAGAATATTCTTTACCACAGTTTATATACAGTCAGTAACATTACATGGTGTGTTTTAATATATGCAGTGTGAAATCGGACAGTACTAATCTAATTTGGTTCAGGTGTTGCCTAGGAGGGCTTTGTTTCTGTGGCGGCAGGAAGACGCGAGTTTGTTACGTTTATTGACTGTGGATAGTTCAGGGCGGCATATGATTAAGAACTTTTCTTTGAGACAGAGTGTAAGAAAGTTTCTGTCTGCTGCCTGTCTGTGTCTGCTGCCACAAGTCTAGGAGCTCCGGAGCAAAGAACAATACAACCACACGAATTAAATTAGGTCTGGTTTATTCTTGGTTTGCTCAAAGTACTGAGTTTTACACAGAGTATTTATACGTCTGAGCGAAGGCGGTGGCCTCAAGTTAACATGAGAAAAGGAGGATGGGAGACTAGATAAACAAGCACATTGGAATGTGTGTGTGTGTGTGTGTGTGTGTGTGTGTGTGTGTGTGTGTGTGTGTGTGTGTGTGTGAGATAAGGAACCACTTCGTGCCTGCACAATCTTTTACTTCAAGGACACACAATCAATCAAGATAAGAACAGGCTTTAATGGTAACTTAAAAATATTCTTACAATCCCTTCTTTTATACTTAAGCATTTAAGTATAACATTCAATCCCCATTTGTTATTTCACGGAATAATCTGCTGTCCTAGCAGCGAGGGGCATATATTTGGGCTCTTGCAGAGCTGTGGTCATAGCATATACATGATCCATGAGACATCTAAAAAGGCACGGTCCAAACGTACAGAGAAGCAACAGGGCAACAAGAATAGGAACAATCATAGCAACATATGGAGTCAGAAATCCAAATAAAGAGTGGAACAATCCCCATCCCCATCCTGAGCCAGTGCTCTCATCTAATTGTAGCTGGCGAGCTACCTCTTTCATCTTTTTTACCTCCGTTGCGATAACCCCATGATCTTCATCGTTAGCAGGGACAATGGTACAACAGGCGTCGCCCACCATGGCACATACGCCGCCGTCTTTAGCTAACAGGATATCTAATGCCATACGGTTCTGGACAGTGGTTAGGCATAATGCGGTCAGTTTGGTTCGCACACCTTCCATGGCAGCATTGGTGGCATTTACAAAAGTAGTGGGGCGGTAATGTGTAATCTCAATCTGATTCCAGGCTTGAACAAGGCCGTACGAGGGAAACATGGAATACCAAAACTGGGTGGTTTTATCATGTGTCTGATGTTCTGGGGGTGGGAAGGAATCATCATGTGTTAGGGAGCAAACTCCACCCCAATGTGGTGGCAGGAATAGGTATACATATTTCCCGCATACCCAATACCAATCTAGATCTACCGGGTCAGGGAGAGTACCATCATGTCCAGGGTGTGCCTATACAACCCAACAATACGTTTCCATTGCCCCTGAAACACCGAGGGAATTTAAAGCCGGGGGGTGAAAAGGAGTAAAAGTTTTTTACAACAGGTACATGGGAGCTTCTATTTGACCGCACGGCTCGTTTGGCGTCAGCTAATAGAACCATGGTGGTGTTAACAATTGTACTAATGTTTGGGTTACTGCAAAAAGACGACCTTAACCAACTGGGGTGGGTCAAATTGATCAGATCTGTTATACAAAATGAAGAGTTTGTACATAGGTCAGTTGCACAAATACGGGCTAATACGGTGAATTCTAATGACGAATTACTGGCCACCGATGGCTTAAGAGAGTGTACACTAACACTGGTGGGTATGACATGACAAACATAACATGAATCATTGGTCTGTTGCTTAGCAGTCCAGTTAGCAAACTGCCAAAAGGTGTTCTTATGTGGATGTGCTTGTGCGGGTAACCCTGCCCCAAGCGTGATGAGTAGGAGAAGTAAAATAGCCATACTGGTCACTGGCTATGTCCCCTGTTTTCGTGGCGTTGTCTCTAGGCATGCTCTTGTTGTCTTCGATGGGACTCACCGACCATCCCCTTCTTTTATGCTCAGCCGAAACCGGATTTCTCCAGATGCTGTGGGAGGGAATCCCTGAAAAGGTTGTCAGCTATCGTCACACCGAATCACTGAAACACAAAAACCTGTTAGACAACTAAACCATCGGTAATTATTCTTTGGGGTCCTTCTTCACCCACACCGTGTGAATCCACTGTGGAAAGAGATCAGTTAGTACAGCCGTTCGGGTTACAGCAATCGCTTCCGTGCGTTCACTATAGGGCGTTTCCCCCAAGGGAGAGTTCAACTTTGCAAACCTTTTCACCAGGACCCTATCTCCAACTACAAATGGGTGAGTGTTTTCTTTTGGTAGGGTGGGTCTGGTTAAATTGACACGTGTCCAATATGTATTTAACGCCCCAATGAGTCCCGCAGAATACTCACTGATGTGCACATCTAGGTCAGTCGTTCCCACAGCCTGTTTACCTCTTTGCCAAGGAGTAGGGAATGGTCTCCCCATGACCATTTCATATGGTGAGAGGTGATCTAGGCAACTCAGAGACGTCATACGCATGTCAGCCAATACGACAGGTAAGACTTGCAGCCAATTATTAGAACCTGTGGCGGACATGGCTTTTCGAATTTTGCCCTTGATGGTACGATTTGCCCTTTCCACCATCCCAGAAGATTGTGGATGGTAGGGAATGTGAAAATGCCAATTGATCTTTAGCTCTTTACAGAGTAGTTGTGTCACTTTAGAGGTGAAGGGTGTGCCCTTATTTGAATCAATTCCCACCTTACCTGGGTATAATTTCAGTGGTTAATTTCAGCACTACTCTTCTGGCGTCCTCTTTGCTACAGGGGAATGTTTCTACCCACCTTGAGAACTTATCAACCATTACCAAGAGGTATTTGTAGGGACCCTGTTTGGGCATGTGAGTGAAGTCAATTTGCCATTCCTGGAATGGTGTATCTGGTGTTGGTAAATGTTGGTGTACCGCAATTGGTTTGGATGGATTGTTTTGCGCGCATGTTATACATTTGTCTAGAATGTTGTGTACATCCATGTGTAAATGGCTAATGCAAAAGATTTTTTCCATGTCTTCTACTACCCCTCTTCGTGTGTGGAACCATGAAATTCATGGACGAGAAAAGGTGTGCAGTGACGTGGCATGCAAAGGCAGCCCTGAGCATCTAACCGAATACCGTCACGCTCCACCGCCCCCTGAGAGTCCCAGAAATGATTGTCAGAGACCTTAGCAGCTGATTGGACTGATTTTAGGTCAACGTCAGGTAAGACTGCACTAACAAGGTGACTAGTGGACACAAGAGAGACAATAAGGCCAGGATGAGCAGAACCTGAGGAGGCAGCCTGTTTGGCTACACAGTCGGCGAGAGAATTACCCCGCACCTCAAAAGAATCGCCATAAAAGTTAGCACGTGTTTTAACAATAGCTAAGGTTCTAGGCAGATGACAAGCTGTAATCAGATCCTGGACTAAGGTGGCGTGTGAGATTGGCTTACCATCAGCGGCAGTGAAACAGCGGGACTGCCAAATACACCCAAAGTCATGGGCAACACCAAAGGCATACCGGAAATCGGTGTAAATCGTGATGTCAAGGTTGGCGGAAGGAACACATGCATGGGTTAGAGCAAAAAGCTCCGCTGCCCGTGCGGAAACAAATGGAAGGGAATGGGCTTCTACCACCTCGCCGGTAAGGCGACAGATCGCATACCCACAGTGATAAACCCCGTCTGCGGGTTTTGAGCAAGAACCATTGTCAAAAAGAATGTCACCAAAAGTGAGAGGGGTGGAATGTAATTCAGGACGGATGCTAGTATCAAAAGTGATAGTGGAGAGACAGTCATGTGGGTGCAGTGAGTCGCAGTCATCTTGAGCATTAAGCAAGTGCTGGAGAGTGTGGGCGATCGAGTCATGAGAAGATATGGGTCGAATTGAGAGATTCTCATTAGCTAAAAGGATAGTCTCATACCCTGCGCGGCGCTGTGATGACATATGCTGTGTGTTTAGTTTGCGAAGGATCTGTGTCACCTGGTGTAAGGTGTGTAGGATCAATGGATAAGATAAGACAATCTTCTCAGCGTCTGTTACCAGCAATGCACAGGCAGCCACATCACGCAGACAGGCAGGCAAACCCTGCGCTACGGTGTCTAATGTCTTAGAAAGAAACGCACAAGGCCTCATACCTCCCCCGTGATCCTGCGCCAACACCTCGAAAACTGTACCGACCTGGTGAGAGACGTACAGGTGAAATGGCTTGTCATAGTTTGGTAAGCCCAGTGCCGGAGCGGAGCATAGGGCTGACTTGAGGGCTTCGAAAGCAGCAATCATGTCTCTGTCCACACCAGGGGCTGTGTGAGAGGGTCATTGTGAAGGACTGCTGCACGCAGACATTTGTCATGTAGAGAGCAGTCAGGTATCCACTGTCTACAGTAGTTAATGAGTCCAAGGAATGCCATCAATGCATGCTTCGTCACTGGGCGGTGAGTGTCCATGATGACCCTAACATGGTCCTGTGTGAGTCTTCTGGACCCTTGAGAGAGTTCATGACCCAAATAACATACAGTAGGCAGAAAATACTGAAGTTTGGTGCGTGATACCTTGAACTCTTTGTCAGCGAGGAGCTGTAGGAGGGCAGTAGTCGCTTCTGCGCAGATGTCAGAGTTTTCTGCAGATTAGTAGGTCATCCGCATAATGATGGACACAGGAACCCGGAGGGAGGCAGAGGTCCCCAAGAGTGTCCCTAACCACAGTAGTAAATACTGCTGGTGAATCAATGAAACCCTGTGGAAGGCAAGTCCATGTATATTGCTGCTGCCTGTGAGTGAAAGCAAACCGAGGCTGTGTGTTTGGTTCAACCGGAACACTAAAAAATGCGGAACACAGATCAATGACAGAGAAATATGAGTGATGGTGCGGGATAGAGGCCATAATAGAAGCAATGTCTGGTACCAGCGGAGCTACAGGAACAATCAGGTTGTTAATCTTTCTGAGGTCCTGGGTGAACCTCCAAGAGCCGTCCGGCTTGGGCACCGGATTAACGGGTGTGTTGTACGGACTCACGCATGGGACCACAATGCTCTGTTGTAAAAGGGAAGAAAGAATAATGTCAATACCCTCCATTTTTGCAGGTGAGAGCGGATATAGCTTAATATAAACTGGAGTAATGTGTTTGATGGTGGCTTCATAAGGCACACAGCTCACGCAGCCCACATCATTCTTATGCTTGGCCCACAATGAGGGGGGGAAGGGACTCTAAAGAAGGGGGAAGAGAGACAGAAACATTAGCAGTGCTTAGAAGATTAAAAGGAACCCGTGAATTACATAACGCTGAAAAATCGGGAGGGGAGTCCTCATCGCTAAGGACAGTCATGCTCGAACCACTAAAGGAGATGTTGAGACTCAAGCGGCTCATGAGATCTCTACCTAGAAAGTTAAAAGGACAATCAGGCATATGCACAAAGCAATGCGAAAAGAAAAGCGTTTCATCAGCAGGACAAAAAACAGGTAGGGGTGGAGTATAGAAAGATGTAAAGGGAACCCCATCAATTCCCACAGAGCTAGCTGACCGTGTTGAAAGGGGACCCATGTAATCCCTTCCCAAGGATGACAGAGTCAACCCTGTATCCAACATGAAATGATAATCCCCCCCCCCCCCCCCCACACACACACGCAAAACCACCAGTGGAAGATCTGTGTTTTGCAGAAAAGAATAGGAAAGGTGAAGCATAGAGTGAGTCATGGTCAGGGGGCCATTAGTGCACCGTGGGCAGCCCTATGGGCGCGGGCGGTGTGGAGACGGAGGTGTTGGCAAATAATGAGTAGTTTTAGCTGGCATGGGGGAGCTTTGTCCCTGGTTTTGCTCGTCTCTCTGTTTAAGTCTACAGTCCCTAATCCAATGACCCTCTTTACCACAATACAGACACTTTCCTCGCTTTTTGCCTGATTGACCCTGTCTGAGGCCCTGGTAGCCACCCTGTCTGCCCCCAGCCCTGGCCGCATGGGCTGGAGCGGGGGCCACAGATAGACATGCTTTATTAGTTTTGCTGGTCAAAAGACCGTCACCCTCTAACATACGTAACTTTTCCCTGCCTCTTGCACATGTAATGTTCCTCTATCAATCCAGTAGTATTTCAACATATCTTAGATATCGGGGCGACAGTTAGCCAAAAATGTAGAGAGGAATAGAGGGTTCGTCTCCCCCTGTTTGAGATCTAATCCTCCCAAATGCTGCCATGTCTCACAAAACTGTGTCCAGAACACTGAAGTAAGTTTGCCATTTTCCTGTTTACAATTAGTGACCTGAGAAAGGTCCCGGTTGGCTTGTTTAAGGGAAAGGAGATATTTTGTTAGTTCATTTATTATAGTAGATTTTATCATCTCGCCAGAAAAATCTGGAGACAACCTTCTTTTTCTTGGTTCCCCCTTCTGCCATCTCAGTTTTAACCTCCATATCAACCTTAGCGTTTTTTGGATTCAAAACCGGGACATTTTCAATTAAGGTGTCCTCATTATATGCATCGCCCAATTTAGTCTGGAGAATAAAACGATAGTCAGTACCTACTAACTGACAATGGGGAGAACTTTTGATTAACATATTCACAAAAGCGAACGGTTTATCCGGAGAGGGGAACATACTGATAATGTCTTTTAGGGCGGAGGGAGAAGGAGGACTAACCTCTACCCCTTTGGTTTTAGCCACCCATACACATGCAGTGTTGACCGGGGGAGGGTCAGGACATGACCCAGCGTCCAGTCCCACAGCGTCAGGATCATCCCAATCATCATCCTCGGTCTCATCTCACCTATCCCTTACTTTCAGTAATTTGGGTTTAATTAGTACCTCTCCTTTTGTCCCCGGGTCTGGTTTTGGGGGTTCAGACACATGCAAAAAAGCTAAAGAAGGATAAAGGGACAGAATTGACACAGGCTGCGGCGAAAAGGGAGTCAGACCAGGTTTCTCAACCTCTTTCCCGTCGTATGGTGGAGGGGCGGAAGCCTCTGGGGAGTTGGCGGAAACACAACAAGGTTGTTTTGATTTAGATTTAGATTTTGGTTTAAGGTCTTTTAACACCTTCTTCGGAACATAGAGCTTTTTTGCCTTGTCCCATAATTATAGTCCCAACCTGGGTCCCCAATACCATTATATATCATTCTTTGAGCAGATGATAAAAAACCTGGATCAAAAGTCCTATTCCGAGGGTAAGCCGGGATCTGTGGGGTGGCTTCATCCACCCAGCCAAGTTGTCCAACCACAGATTAGTAGAATATGAGAAACTACAACGTTCCATCCAATCTTTAGGGGTCTCCCCCGGATTAAGCTTAGGGTACGACTGTCCCATTCTGTTAAAAATGTCAAGTACATAGACACAGAGAGGCAGACAATATCTATGATTTTTATAGCGCGCTTTTCCCAGTATCCAATACTGAGGATAAACTATCCCTCCCAGAGGGTTTGACGTTCAATTAATACTGCCAACCAGGTAGTCAAACAAAGCTTTGTCTTACCTGGTCAGGAGCATCACGTCAGGGTCACCAAATTGTAAGAAAGTTTCTCTCTGCTGCCTGTCTGTGTCTGCTGCAACAAGTCTAGGAGCTCCGGAGCAAAGAACAACACAACCACACGAATTAAATTAAGTCTGGTTTATTCTTGGTTTGCTCAAAGTACTGAGTTTTACACAGAGTATTTATATGGCTGAGCGAAGGCGGTGGCCTCAAGTTAACGTGAGTAATGGAGGATGGGAGACTAGATAAACATGCACATTGGAATGTGTGTGTGTGAGATAATGAACCACTTCGTGCCTGCACAATCTTATACTTAAGTCAAGGACACACAATCAATCAAGAACAGGCTGTAACGGTAACTTAAAAATATTCTTACACAGAGGTTACAGGATGCGCCAGGAGGTGAAGTGTTCAATGTCGCTGTCTTTTGGTTTTCAGATGTGTTTGCTAAGCTCGGTGCTGTTTCTATGCTTAGCGTGGCGGAATGAGGCGGTGTGATTTCTATATCTTGTTTTGAAATCATTTTCTGTGAGTCCAATGTATGTTTCTGTCGTGTTGTTGTCTTTGCGCGTGACCATGGCTTGGTAAATGACTAATGAAACCTCCACCACCAAAGAGACATGCGGCTTCAAGTCCACCAGTAACCCTCCACCCATCAAGGAACTAAAAGTCGACATGTTAAACTTGAACCAATCAACAAAGTTTAAGCAAGTGGACAACTCTTTCCTCAACAAACTAAACGACGACACCGCACGCATTAAGAAGGAACTCAAACTAATAATCGCTGCCGACAAAACATCAAACTTTTACAAACTGGAACCATCAACGTACAGCAACCTACTGGAAAAAAACATTACAAAATCCTACAAGAGAGCAAATCCTACCACCACCAGAGCCATTCACAAAGAAAATAAGAACATCGCATCAAAACTGGGCATCGACGACAGAGTGGACACCACAGCCAACAAAGAGGCTTTCATAATTCTTAAAGATCACAAGTCTAACTTCGCCAACAAACCGACCTGCAGACTTATCAACCCCACCAAATCAGAAATAGGAAAAGTCAGCAAACTGATCCTCGACCGCATCAACAAAAACATCGCAAAAAAATCCAAACTCAGCCAATGGAAAAACAACACATCTGTGATCGATTGGTTTAACGCAACCACAGACAAAAAAACTCAAATTTCATTTGCTTCGACATCAAAGAATTCTACCCATCAATCAGCCAAGAAAGCACTCGACATCGCCTCCACTTATGACATCATCACCAGCGACGAAAGGAGCATCATAACAATCGCAAAAACACACGCCTCCCTACCAGAAAGCACTGGACGAAAGCGGATACAGATACACCCTGCAATATGAACCCACTGCAAATGCAAAACGAAAAAACCGACAGCGCAGCAACATTATCTGGTACAATCCTCCATTCAGTAAAAATGTAAGCACCAACATCGGGCACAAATTCCTCGCTATAATAGACAAGCACTTTCCCAAAGATCATAAGCTCCGAAAAATCTTCAACCGCAACACTATCAAAATCAGCTACAGTTGCATGAGCAACACCAAACAAATAATCAATAACCACAACAAACGCATCCTAAACCCACCCAAGCAAGCAGACAGCACCACCGCATCACCCGAAGAAAACAAAACATGCAACTGCCGACAAAAGAATACATGCCTGCTCAACGGTAACTGCTTACAACAATCAGTCATTTATCAAGCCATGGTCACGCGCAAAGACAACAACACAACAGAAACGTACATCAGACTCACAGAAAATGATTTTAAAACAAGATATAGAAATCACACCGCCTCATTTCGCACGCTAAGCACAGAAACAGCACCGAGCTTAGCAAACACATCTGGAACCTAAATGACAGCAACATTGAACACTTCATCTCCTGGTGCATCATCCTACAACAGCTCAAGTAAAAAATGTAACCTCTCTCTCAAAGAAAAGTTCTTAATCATATGCTGCCCTGAACTATCCATAACTCAATAAACGTAACGAACTCGTGTCCTTCTGCCGCCGCAGAAACAAACCCCTCCTAGGCAACACCTGAGCCAAATTAGATTAGTACTGTCAGATTTCACACTGCATATATTAAAACATACCATGTAAATGTTACTGACTGTATATAAACTGTGGTAACGAATATTCTCATTAAACCCCTGATGATTTCAGTCAGTCCTCTTCTCTTCCTCATAATATATATATATATATATATATATATATATACAGTCAGTATCATTTACGTGGTATACTTTAATTTATGCAGCATGTATTCTGACAGTTCTAATCTAATCTACCATGTAAATGATACTGACTGTATATAAACTGTGGTAAAGAATATTCTTTAATAAATCCCCTGATGAGTGGGCAACCACGAAACAGGCTTGTCGGGATGAAAAAGTAGTCTTTTTATTTTTTCTCACATAATATATATATATATATATATATATATAGATATATATAGATATATATATAATGGGATTGGCAAACCAGGGTGGTAGTTGACCTTTATAAAAAGTGTTCCAACTATCGTGGAATCGCACTCCTCAGCCTACCTGGTAAAGTCTATTCAGGAGTACTGAAGAGGAGGATCCAGTTGATGGTTGAACCTCGGATTCAGGAGGAACAATGTGGTTTTCTTCCTGGCTGCAGCACTCTTGACCCGCTCTGTACACTCTACGGGATCCTGGAGGGGGCATGGGAGTTTGCACAACATGTGCTTTGTGGACTTGGAGAAGACTTTCGACCATGTTCCTCGGGGAATCTTGTGGGGTGTGCTCCGGGGAATATGGTATACCGGACCTGTTGCTTCTTCCCTATTGGTAACATCTTGTTGAATTCATTTCCAGAGGGGGCTGCCCTTTGTCACCTGTCCATAATTTCTATGGATAGAATTTCTAAGTGCAGCGATGGGGTTGAGGGGTTCTGGTTTGGTAGCCATAGAATCTCGTCTCTGCTTTTTACAGATGACGTTGTCCTTTTGTTGTGACCTTCAGCTCTTCATGAAGCGATTCACAAGTTTTCATTGAGTGTGAAGGGACCGATGAGAATCAGCACCTCCAAGTCTGAGGCTATGGTTCTCATCTGGAAAAGGGTGTAATGCACCCTCCCGGTCTGGAATGAGGTCCTGCCCAAAGTGGACAAGTTAAAGTATCTTGGGATCTTGTTCTCGAGTGGGGGAAGGATGGAGCAGGACATTGACAGGCAGATCAATGCAGCCACTGTAAAGTGGAGCTCGTACCACTCCGTCCTGGAGAAGAGGGAGCTGAGCCAAAAGGCAAAGCTCTCAATTTACCAGTCGATTTACATTCCTACCCTCACCTATGGTCATGAGCTTTGGGTAGTGACCAAAAGAACAAGATTGCGAATATAAGCGGCTAAAATGAGCTTCCTTCACAGGGGGGCAAGGCTCTTCCTTAAAGATAGGGTGAGAAGTTCTGACATCTGGGAGGAGCTTGGAGTAGAACCGCTGCTCCTCAGCGTTTAGACAAGCCAGTTGAGGTGGCTTGGGCATCTGAATAGAATGCCTCCCGAACGCCTCTCTGGTGTGGCATTTCAAGCATGTCCAACTGGGAAGAGACCTTGGGGCCGACCCAGAACACACTGGAGGGACTATGCCTCTCGGCTGGTCTGGAAACACCTTGGCGTCTCCCCAGAAGAGCTGGAGGAAGTGGCTGGGGAAAGAGACATCTGGACCTCACTGCTTAGGCTGCTGCCCCCACGACCCGACACAAGAACAAGCAGAAGAAGATGAATGAATGAATGAATAAACCATGTACCAGTAATGAGAAGTCAGTTTAAAGGAGTCCAGTAAACATTCACAATATTTTAAAAAGCAGACCCCCCCCATTCATAACCTCCTAATAATATCATATTCATGTACATATTGACGGTAAATACTGTGGCATGGTGGTGTAGCTGTTAGCAAGAAGTTCTTTGGTTCAAGTCCCAGGCCAGGTGACAGTGTTTTTGTGAGAAGTTTGCATGTTTTCCCCAGAGGTAACCCACACAAGCACACGTAGAACATGCAAACTCCACACAGAAACACCCAAACCTAGGACTCAAAGCCACCGTCTTGCTGTGAGACAGATGTGCTACTAGTGGATAGCACATCTGACAGGCCAGTCAATAATGATTACTAAAATAAAGATCTTCAATGGGAAAATAAACAAATCTGTCAGACATTCTCTCCCACCACGACTCCTATGCTACGCAGCATAGACTCCACTTCCCCTTCACTGGCACAGTTTTCCAATCTCACAACATAATAGATCCTGCAAGTCATCTCATCATGCAATCCTACCACCTGCTTACTGGATCCAATCCCTTTCCACATTAGTCCTGGCCATTTCTTACATTTACATTACATTTACAGCATTTAGCAGACGCTGTTTTCCAGAGCAACTTACAGAAGTGCTTTAAAGTCACTATCAGTGAATATATTCTTATACTGGTTTGTCAGGGCACAGACTAAGTATACCATCAGTCAAGAACTCAGTGGATAGGTGTTGGTGTGCAGGTTTTTTTGGGGTTTGTGTGTGTGTGTTTGTAAAAAAAAACAGTGCTAGTCTAAGTACTGCCGAAAAAGGTAGGTTTTCAGCCTCATTTAAAGATACCCAGTGACTCAGATGACTCAGGTTCATTCCACCACCTTGGAGCCAGAACAGAGAATAGTTTAGATGCATTTTTCCCTTGACCCTTAGTAGAAGGAGGGACCAGTCTAGCAGTGCTAGAGGATCTGAGAGAACGTGGTGCTGTGCAGGGTGTGATAAGTGCTTT
>JAOUQZ010043818.1:0-12445 GCA_028564935.1 Neosilurus hyrtlii | reverse complement strand
GCGAGGAAGAAACCTTGAGAGGAACCAGGCTCAGGAGGGAACCCATCCTCATTTGGGTGAAGCCATAAAATACAAATAGATTTTTGTTTTTCTTCCTTCTTTCCTTTACAACTTGAAGATTTCTGAAAAAATAATAAAAGGAAAATGCAACTAATAGACAAACATTCACCTTCAAGAGTTGAGGGGAGGCTGGAGTCTATCTCAACCATCTCTGGGAGAAGGCAGGGTACACCCTGGACATATCACCAGTCCATCGCAGGACTAACACACACACACACACTCACACACACACTCACAGGGGTCATTTAGAAAAGCAACATGCAAATTACACATAGAAGCGCCCGAGCCCAGGACTCGAACCCAGGACCATCTTGCTGTGAGGCGGGCTTCTATATCACCATGCCACGCTCTACACACACACACACACACACACACACACACACACACACACACACACGCAGTATTTTATGATTACTTGTCACAGTATTTATCTATCTATCTATCTATCTATCTATCTATCTATCTATCTATATATCTGTTTATGAATCATTCTATTTTTAAACACATTCCAGGTGCTGTAAAAATAAATTTACATAAGTTCCTAACCTTCAATCCTGATGCATACCATGTGTCTTCTACTGTGTTTCTGCCTCCTGCTCTGTCATTTGAGTTTATGTACAGTATGTGGACAGCAGGTGGCAGTATTGGACTGCAATCCCTGGATTTTAGTTTCTTTCAGACACTTGATGGCACTGTTGTTCTTCCGAGCTTAATGAGAAGGTACAGTACATTTCAGTGGGATATATGGATATTTACATTTATCTTTTCTTGCCCAGGCAGTTATGAGCACTGAGTGATTTGCAAACTCATCACATGGTTTTTGTTTGTCTTTGTTTTTCATGTCTGTTTATACCACTTGTTTGTGTCCCAGTACCAGTTCTGTACAACCTCCTGAGCAGAGAATTATTAAACGCTGTGTATAATTGGTATCATAGTCAGAGGTGTTCAATTTAATGTGTGTGTGTGTGTGAGTGAGTGTGTGTGTGTTCATAAGAGCTCTTATGTGCATGTTGGATGTGCAAATTGGCAGTATATATCTCACTCTCACTCATCTACTGAACCGCTTACTCCTATTAGGGATGAAAAACATTCACATTGACACTTAGGGGCCAACTCTGGGCGAGGGTGGAGTACACCCTGGACAGCTCGCCAGGCCATCGCAGGGCAGAAACACGCTGATGGCAATGCAGCCTACTCTTTACAAACGACAGCAATGGTTCTTTTACACGCCGCTCACCACAGACAGTGAGAGACATGGCTGGCCATTGATAACCCACTTAGCTGCACTGGGGGGACAGCAGTGACAACTCTGTGATAATGGGGCTTGAACCCCCGACCTTCGGATCAGTAATCCAGCAACCTACCACCGGGATCAACTGATAAGGCAATGTGCTGTTGTCCCTGAGGCTCGCTGTTTAGGGAGGAAGAAGAGATCATCCTCAACCACGTTTTCCTCCTTTCTTTGTTCCAGCTGCAGAAAAGATTGCCCTGCTGCCACAGGGCTTAAGAGCCATTAGAAGGCCTGCTGCCTCCAAACAGATCGTTAGTCCCCCTTGACTGCCAAGACCACGGCTTTGCCAATTATATTTTCTCAACTCACCAGATTTGCTAGATTCACTATTTCTGAAGTGTCTTTCAGGCTGTCGTAAATTTATGTTGACTACCTGTGCTATCGGAATTATGGGAAATATGAGTTGCCAACCTGGAGTTACGGAGTTGGGGAGACCTTTAACCTTTTAATATGTCAAAGAAAAGGGCAGGTTTAGTAACGGACGGTAAGGAATTCTTCTAAGCTGTTATGTTCACTTAACCTGATATAGAACAATGTTATCCATCCTTCAATCCACAGCAAATGGACTGGTCTGCTTGTGCTCTGCAAAGTTATAACAGGAAAGTGGTTGTCATGGGAACAGGATCATTAACCTTGATTCCGCCATTTTGCATTTCGCTCCGACAGCAAAGCACTCGAAGGTGGCATAGTCGTAATTCCAACTTCACAAGTGGGTAGCAGCATAATTGGGATAGCATGTGAAGGCAGCATTACACTGTTGACTGCTGGATCATTGTGTGGCTCAAGTCCATTCTTTTGCTCCCAGATTGCTTTTGATGAAGTTACTCTAACATGTGATCAAAAACAGGACACAAGTGAGTGTTGTATGAATTGCACACATATTATGGTGTGGAAAATTCTCCCCCAACTGATAAAGAGGCCACAGCAGAGAAAAAACAGAGACGGTCCAGTATAAGTTGATAAAACACAGACTCAATCACTCACTTGCTGAACCGCTTAATCCTTCTAGGGTTGCGGGGAGGCTAGTACCTATCTCAGCCAACACTGGGCAAAGGCAGAGTACACCCTAAACAACTTGGCGGATCATCGCAGTGCCACACACACACACGGCTAGATTCTACAATTCTGGCTGTAGGCAGGTACACCATGAACAGCTCTCCATTCCATTACAGCACCAACCCTCCACACTCACACTAATTCCCAGAGCAATTTGGAACAACCAGTGAACCTAATGTGCATGTCTTTAGACTTTAGGAGGAAACCCGTGTAAACATTGGGAGAACATGCAAACTTCACACAGAAACACCCGAGCCCGGGACTCGAACCTAGAATCTTCATGCTGCAAGGCAGACATGCTAACCACTACGCCACCGTAGCCTGTAGATTAAACAAGCAATCAAAAACATATTAAACAGGTAAGGGTCATAACCAGGAACACGCTGAATTAAAGATATCTCGAGACACAGAAAATGAGGCTTGGACTTAAACCATACTTCCTGAATAGACTTCTACAAGAAGTCTGTGAAGAGATTGGAGAGTACATAGCATCAAAATCAAGGATCAACACAGAACAGGTGAACACACTCACTCAGTCATTTGCCGAACCGCTTAATCCTGTTGAGAGAGTCTGGAGCCTGTATCAGCCAACTCTGTGCGAAGGCGTGGTGCACCCTGAACAGCTCACCAGTCCATCACAGGGACAACACACACAGAAACGCACATGCACACACACAACCAATAACACTCACAACTAGGAGCGATTTGGAACAGCCAGTTTGATTGATATGCATGTCTTACGACTGTGGGAGGAAACCAGAGTACCCGGAGAAAACCCATGCAATCTCAGAGATAACATGCAAACTCCACACAGAAACAACTTCGCTGAGCCCAGGAGTCAAATTTCTTCCTGTCAGGCGCAAATGTCGACAAACCGATACACCACTGTAGGTAAACACAGAGAAGTGATTAAACCAGTGATGGTACACGGATAAACAGGACACAAACAGAAAACAAAACAAACAAAGAGGCACAGTGGCAAAGTAGGCCTTTCTATGTGGAATATGTTTCCCTTCTGGCACGGGTTTGCCCTGTGTACACTGGTTTCTTCTTTCCAGTCCTAAGACATGCACGATAGGTCAACTATCTACTTTAGGAGTGAAAGTGAGCATGAATCAAGCAAGTGAGCATCTGTTGGCAACCTGTTCAATGTCGTATCAACTGAAGTCACCTGGGATTGGCTCCATCTTTCCCCGTAACCCAGACTGAAAAGTCTTAATCTTGATTAATCTTATTAGGGTGGCAGGAGGCTGGAGCCTATCTCAGCCGACACTGGACAAAGGTGAGGTACACCCTGAACAGCTCACCCAACCATTGCAGGGCCAACATACAACCATTCTCACTCCAAATCACACTCAGCAATAAGCCTAATGTGCAAGTCTTTGGACTGTGGGAGGAAATTTTTCTTAACTTTTCTTCTTAATTTTTTCTTAATTTTTCTTAAGGAGTCCTTTTCTTAACTGACCTAAATCCTTTAAAAATCCCTTAAATTTTTTTTTTGTAAAAGTTTTAATTTTTATTTATTTAATTATTTTTTCTTTCTTTGTAAAGTTTTTCTTCTAAAATTTTAATTATTGTTCTTTTGGTCTTGTTGCTTTGATAGTTTATTCTTTACATTTGGACAGTCATACTAAGCATTTCATTACATATTTTACTGTGTATAATTTGTATGTGACAATAAACATGAATTTGAATTTGAAACCGGAGAACCTGGAGGAAACCTACGCAAGCACGGAGAGAACGTGCAAATTCTACATAGATACGGCCTCGCAGATTCGGGACGTGAACCCAGGACCTTCATGCAGTGAGGCAGCTGTGAATAACAACATAGCACCCCCCCCCTCACACACACACACTGACGGAATAGTGTTACAGATAATGGAGGAATGAATGCCACTTCATTTGCCATATTACTGAGGCCAGCTTTGAACACGTTTGAATCAATTTCACATAAAAAACCTTAATCTCGGTGATACGATATGTGATTTATCATGACAAGGAGTTCAATACAGTTGCTTTCTCAATAAAGAATCCTTGTCCTCATAGACTCCACCATGTCTCTGAGGTATAAACACTGTAATTAACACTAATTGGGCGAAGCCATGGCTGTAGATTCAGCCTGGGAAACAGACGTTAATTGAATATTGTTTAGCAGTTTATGCATTGTGCATGAATGTAAATGATTTCTGCGCTGCCCCGGCTGAATATAATTCCATCGAGACCATTTATACAAATAAAAGTAGTCACCTGACCACTGGATCCAGATCTGATTAGTGTTCTGGTGTCACTCTAACAAGTCTGATTGTAAAATTGATGCTCACCGCTTCGGTGTTCGTCAGTGAAATGAGCTCTGGGGTCTATCTCAGGTTCTCTGCTCTCCTTGTTTAACCTGCCGTTCTGTGTGTGATTCACTTTATCTTCTTACTGGTTTAGGTTGGTATTCAGTATATATAGTACATGGATCAGCCACAACATTAACACCACCTGACGAAACTGTTTCTGGGCAGCCCCATACACCGCAGGCTGCAGTGCACTGTGTGTTCTGACTCTTTTTTTTCATAGCCAGAATTAACAGTTTCTGTAGTCTGTGGTACAGGAGCAGGATAAGACCAGACACAATCGCCTTCACTTCCCATGTGCAGCAATAGCTAATTTTCCACTACAGTGCAGAAGCCAAGCAGGCAACAGCAAGCCAAGGCCATTACCACTTTGAATGGCACTTCCTGGGCTTGACTGTACCTCCTCAGGGTTAGTTTGAGGCCAGAAACCCAAGAATTTTGGCCCAAAGTTTACCCACGTGCCAGATGAGGCCAACTGGGGTGGAAGGTGGTGTTTATCTTTTTTTCAGTCCATTAAACACTCTGAAGTAAACCTTTAGCTCCGTGATATCGTTGTATTTTGTGTATGCATACACACATTTTTGCTGTAAACGCATATAAATATAAACATAAATAATATGCATTTACAGCAAAACTGGTACAGAAACTATGGTAAGCGTTAGCCAACTAAGCTCTCTCACAGTGCTGTCAAAAGTCACTCCAGTTCTCACACTTGCTCATTTTTCCTGCTTCCAACCCAACCACTTCAAAAAATGAGGGTGTTTTGTTATATAGTATTAATCCCACAAGAGAAATGATTGCCTCTGCATTTAACCCATCCAAAGTAAGCATACACACAGAGACAGACGTAAACAGTAAGCACACACACACTCTGGGGGCACCCCGAGAGCACCTGGGGGTTAGGTGCCTTAATTGAGGGCACTTCAGCCATGAAGATGGTCAAGGGAAGGTGCTGCTCACCCCCCCCCCCGCACATTTTTCCTGCTGGTTCAGGAATCGAACCAGCAACATTTCAGTCCCAAAGACACTTCTCTAATCATTAGGCTACAGCTGCCCCCCTGCTGTTCTCTCCCTGCCTAATACATTCCACTCCTTTTCGGGAGCCACTGTAATGATATAGTGTTATTCACGTCACCTGTCAGTTCCTATAATGGTTTTAATGTTGAGACTGATCAGTGTATGTAAAATCATATGTCGATGAGGTATAACCTACCTTCTGAATCCAAACTGGATGATACAAACCGTCTTGTATTTCTGTAACTAGTTAGATTATAAGGGCCCCTCAGTGCATTTTCACAGCCCTGACTGGATGCAAGAAGTGTTTGTCTCTTTTCACACATCTGAGTTTTCACTGCCAGAAGTGGCCTGGAACTTTGAACTGCAGCTGAATCGATGAAGGATTGGAATAAGTACAGACTAGGGTGTAAATCAATGGTAAACTCAAGGAAAAGAAACGGCCCAGCATCCGATTCTGATGGTGGTGTTCAAATTCCTAAATTTCTGCTGCTAGCATAGTGTACACGGTGGCAAGAAGGTCCTGGCTTCAAGTCCTGTGCTCGGTCGTTTCTGTGTGGAGGTTGCATGTTTTCCTTGTGCTTGTATGGGTTTCCTCAGGGTACTCTGGCTTCCTCCGACAGTCCAAAGACATGCAAATTAGGCTAATTAACTGTTCTAAGTTGCTACTAGGTGTGAGTGTGGGTATGAATGGTTGTGTGTGTTGCCATGTGATGGTCTGGCGAGCTGTTGAGTGTGTACCTAGCTTTTTGCCAGAGTCGGCAGAGATAGCCTCCAGCCTCCCTGTGACCCCAGTAGGACTAAGTGGCTTGGAGAATGAGTGATTGAGAGAGGGAATGAAGGTACAGAGTAGGATGTAAATGAACTGTAAACACAAAGAAATGGTTCGGCATCTGAATCTGATTCTGGTGCTCAGTATTACGGTCCTAAATATCTGCTGCTATCATACTGTGCATGGTGGCATAGTGGTTATCGCTGCTGCCTCAAAGCGAGACGGTACTGGGTTTGAGCCCCATGCCCAGTCTGAGTGGAGTTTGAATGGGTTTCCTTCAGGTACTTTGGTTTCCTCCCACAGTTCATAGACATGCACATTAGACTAATTAAATATTGTTTATTACCCCTAGGAGTGAGTGTGAGGGTGAATTATTACAGTGCTTCTGTCTTGTCCCAGCAATGGTCTGGTGAGCTGTTCAGGGTGAACCCCACTTACATCTGTAGTCGGCTCCAACCTCCCCTCAACCCTGTAACAGGATAAAGCGTTTGAAGAGATGCAATGAAATGAAAAGCTTTGATTTATCTTGTTTTACTTTCAGATTCATGGCTTAATTAGATATACATGTGGCAACGTCAAGAAGAAACAAATAGTCCACCACAGTCATTCATTTTTAGTAGCCTTTATGCAATTTCTGTATTATTTTGCTAAACAAAGGAAAGTGATTTGTTGGTGTCTGAACACAGAGTCATGTCTATATTCATCACTGACGAGTCAAAAATGACACTGGGCAAAGGCGGGGTACAGCCAGAACTGCTCAGCTGACCACTGCAGGGCAACACACAAACAACTATTCACACTAGCACTCGCATCTGTGGGCAATTTGGAACAGCCTTAGCCTTTGGACTGCTGGAGGAAACCGGAGTACCCCGAGGAAAGCCATACAAGCACTGGAAGAACATGCAAACTCCACACAGAAACACCGAGCTTGGGACTCAAACCCAGGACCTTCTTGCTGTGAGACACTGCCGTGCCGCCGTCTTGGAGTGTTTAAGCTTAAGTTTAAGCTTAAGTTCCTCATGATAATTTCTTCTCTATCTCTTCAGTGCTGTAGAGATCAGGACCTGCCTGTTACTGCTACTGAACTACAAGGTGTGTTAAATACGACCTCTTCGTAATATCTCTAGAGAGTCATTATCCGCTCCAGATGTAGATAAATTGATCATTAGTATGTCTGAGGAACGATGTGGGTCTAGAAGTAATTAGTAAATGAGTTTGATTATGTGGGCAGTGGTGGCCCGGTGGTAGGGTCATTAGTGATCTAAAAGTTAGGGGTTCAAGCCCACTGTTACCGGGTTGTCACTGGGGTCCCCCCAGTGCAGCTAACTGGGTTATCAAAGGCCAGCCATGTCTCTCACTGTCTATGGTGAGAGGCATGTAAAAGATCCATTGCTGTCGTTCGTAAAGAGTCGGCCACTGAGTTGCCATCAGCGTGTTTCTGCTCTGCGATGGCCTGGTGAGGTGTCCAGGGTGCACCCCGCCCTTGCCCAGTTGTAGGCTGAGATGGGTGCCAACCTTCCTGCAACCTGGTTTAAGATTAAGTGGTTCAGGAAATGAACGATGAAGTTTGATTATGTTTAATGTTGCATGCTGACCCCCGTTTCCCCTGAACAAGGCTTTGTATCGATCTTCCACTTGTGAGTCAATAAGTGAAAGGATGTTCTACAAGTGTATCTTTCTGGATCATTTATAAATCAGTTAAAAAGGGACTGTTGCAGAAAATTCCTCAAAATTATGAATGAACACACTAGGTACTTCATATAATCTAAAATATTTAATCTACAATCCTTAATCTATAATCTAAAATTTATTATCTAAAATCTTTAATCTATAATCTAAAATCTATCATCTAAAATCTTTAATCTATAATCTAAAATCTATTATCTAAAATCTATCATCTAAAATCTTTAATCTATAATCTAAAATCTATTATCTAAAATTTATTATCTAAAATCTTTAATCTAAAATCTATCATCTAAAATGTTTAATCTATAATCTAAAATCTATTATCTTTAATCTATAATCTAAAATCTATTATCTAAAATATATAATCTAGAATCTATTATCTTTAATCTAAAATCTTTAATCTATAATCTAAAATCTTTAATCTATAATCTAAAATGTTTAATCTATAATCTAAAATCTATTATCTAAAATGTTTAATCTATAATTTTATCTAAAATCCATTATCTATAATCTAAAATCTTTAATCTATAATCTAAAATCTATAATCTAAAATCTATAATCTAAAATATTTAATCTATAATCTAAAATCTATTATCTAAAATCTTTAATCTATAATAGTATCTAGAATCTATTATTTATAATCTAAAAAAACTGTAATCTACAATTTTTAATCTATAATCTAAAATTTCTAATCTGTAATCTACAATCTAAAAATCTTTAATCTATATTCTTTATTCTATAATCTAAAATCTTCTATCTATAATCTAAAATCTATAATCTATAATCTATAATCTACAATCTAAAATATAAAATCTATAATCTTAAACTTTAATCCATAATCTAATTTTATCAGTAAATCCAGGTCTCACTCTTTCACTCATTTGCTGAACCGTTTAGTCTTATCAGGGTTGCAGGGAGGCTGGCACCCTTCTCAGCCAACACTGAGCAAAGATACACCCTGAACAACTCCCCAGACCATCGCAGGGCCAACACACACATAACCATTCACACTCAGACCCACATCTAAGGGGCAATTTGGAACAGCCAATTAACCTAAGGAGGAAACCAGAGTACCAGAACGAAACCCACACAAGTACACACACACACACACACACACACACACACACACACACACGCACACAAACAGGGGCAGAATCATGATTATAGCCTGTTGCACACACCACACATTGAGGGTTGCAGGTAATCCTACAGTCTGGAAATAAACAGCACACAGCAGGCAGCGAAACCTCAATCCTCTGACTGTATGCAATGTTCTTCATCCCACTGTTTTCAGTTTAACGCCACAGGCACGTCATTCTCCGTGACTCACCTGGTTCAGAATCACTCACTCGCTCAGATATTTGGCAAAACTATGAAATCAAATGCAGCACAATACAATAAGAATCTAAAAGTGAATAAAATTATTTATTCATACATTCATTTGTCGAACCACTTAATCCTATTAGGGACACTGAATCCCATCTCAACCGACGACAGGCGAAGGCGAGGAACACCCTGAACAGCTTGCCAGACCATCACAGGGCCAAGACACCCACAACCAATCACACTCACATACACACCCAGGGACAACTTGGAACTTCTTCTTGCCTTTGGACTGTTGGAGAAAAACTGGAGAACCCATGATTATTGCATTTGACTTTAGAGGTTATTTATTTATTTTTTTTTTGTAAACTTGAGGATTTCTGAACAAATAATAAAAAGAAAATACAACTTAGTAGTCAAACATTCATTCCTTTGAACTGCTTAATCCTACAAGAGTTGCGGTGAGGCTGGAGCCTATCTCAACCATCTCTGGCAGGAGGTGGGGTACACCATGGACAGCTCGCCAGTCCACACTGAAACCTAAGGGCAATTTGGAAAAGCCATTAAGCCTAATGTGAATGTCTTTGCACTGTGGGAGGAAACCGGAGTACCTGGAGGAAACCCACAAAAGTTTCTGTTGTTTAAGAACTTCTACACAATAATTCTACAATTCAACTTCAGAGATTCATTTCTTCATTAACCCAGAGTCTAAGTGTTTGCTCGTACAATCACTAGTAGTGTTTAACATCAGCAGAATTCTCCCCTGCACATAAATTATACATTAGACACAGAGATTCCTCTGACACACACACACACACACACACACACACACACACACACACATGCACAGACACACACACACACACATGCACGCGGTCGTTCATCATTATACAATTGGCGTATCTTTCCAATCATGCAGTGTCTGTAACTTGATTAACTATTATTGTAACTTTAATTTAAAATTCAATATCATTCCATGATGGTGTTCCTTTGATCGCGACTCATTTTCGTGAAAATCATTTACATTAAATTTGAATTCCAAAATGCCTGCTGTGCTCGTGTAAACCAGTCACATAAAGACCTAAGATATTACATTAATTGGCCGTCAAAACCCATAATCTATCACTGTAATAACCTGTCGAGGTTCGCGACACATTTAAACTTTGGTTGCGTCAGTTACAATGTTCTCACTTGGGCTCCCATGTTACGCATGGACAAGGTGTGCGACTATTAAACCGGAGATCACAAGTTTGAATCCTGGTTGATGCCACAGCCATCCACAGCCATCCACGGCTGAGCTATCACAGGAGGGAGGGATGGAATACTTTCACCTTCATGTCACTCAAAGCAATCACCAGCCAATTATAAATATTTGTGAGCACATATGTGCATGCTTACAAGGGGCAGGAAGCACTTTCCCTTATGTGGACTATAAAAGATGATTCCCATACCGTGAGTGCCAATTTACTCTGCCCCCATTTCTCAAAAGCAATTGTGGAGATTTGAGAATACAACAGTAAGTTCACGCCCCACAAAAACTTCAGTAGTGACCAAAATCAGCAGTTTTGGAAGAAGTGTCAGTGTTCTGACAGTCTTTTGCACCCTTTATCTTTAAACAATCTATATAGAGTGAGAAGGAATACATTAATTTATTCATTCATTCATCTTCTAACCCTTCAAATCCTAATTAGGGTCACGGGGAGGCTGCTGCCCATTTCAACCGACTCTGGGTGAAGGCGGGGTACACCCTGGACAGCTCACCAGGCCATTGCAGGGCTAACATACACACAACTAGTCACACTCACTCTCGCACCTAGAGGAAATTTGAAACAGCCAATTAGCTTAAAGTACATGTCTTTGGACTGTAGGAGGAAACTGGAGTAACTGGAGGAAACCCATGCAAGCACTGATTATTACTAAGCTGACACTGCAGACCCCTTTCCAGTAAACATTAGCAGAAAACCATTATCATATTTTCCTTTGCTATTTAACATCATTTGCTGAACTGCTTAATCCTATTAGGGTCGCTGGGATGTTGGAGCCTATCTCCGCCAACTCTGGGCGAAAGCCTTGAACAGCTCGCCAGCCCATCACAGGGCCAACAAACACACAACCATTTACACTCTCTTACTCTCACAGCTAGAAGCAATTTGCAACAGCGTTAGCCTAATGTTCTTGTCTTTGGACTGTGGGAGGAAACCGGAGTACCTGGTGGAAACCCACGCAAGCACAGGGAGAACATACAAACTCCACACAGAAACGATTTTGCTGAGCCCAGGACTCGAACCCATGACCTTCTTGTTGTGAGGCAGATCCCACTTTTCAATCCAGTTGATGTCAACAAGATTTTCCCTCTCCCTAGAAATATTCATGAAAGTTGGCTTCTGATTGGTTTGCTCAGCTCTGTTGATTTCAGACCTTTTTAGGTAAACGTAGTTAATCTCCATCTAAAAACACAGCTCTGAGACTTCTGATTGGTTTGGAACTGAAGTGTCAAACATAGCAATTTAAAGTGTTTCCTGACTTCCTCAGAACCACAATCTGTCAGACCTTTTTTAAAGGATTAGTTAGAGGATAAGTGTAAAAAGGTTGCAAGAAACACAATAAAAATTAGAACTAAAGCATAGACAGGATTCAAGAAGAACTTTTTCTAGATATTTCATCTTGCTGTGACCTGTTCAAGTTTAACTAGTGGTCACACTGAGTACTGACAGTAGTACAATAATATATAACATTTCATAATGAATTTCATAATGAATTTCATAATGAATTTCATAATGAATTTCATAATGAATTTCATGGAGCACGGTGGCGTAGTGGTTAGCATGTCCGCCTCACAGCAAGAAGGTCCTGGGTTCGATTCCCAGCTCGGCCGTTTCTGTGTGGAGTTTGCATGTTCTCCCT
>JAOUQZ010043817.1:0-12445 GCA_028564935.1 Neosilurus hyrtlii | reverse complement strand
TGCTTGTTTGTAGGTGACCAAATACTTATTTTACCGAGGAATTTACCAATTAATTCATTAAAAATCCTACAATGTGAATATCCTGGAATCTTTCCCCCCATTCTGTCTCTCATAGTTGAAGTTTACCTGTAATGAAAATTGGAGACCTCTTCCATCTTTTAAGTGGGAGAACTTGCACAATTGGTGGCTTTTTTGCTCCACTGTATACTGTATCTTTTTCTGAACTTGCGTAAAAATATATCCTGGAACAAAGAGGTAATTTTAAAAGTATTTTCAATCAGGGACTGATTGTAAAAAACATCATGACTACTGACAGGTGCAGGGAATAACACTGATTTGTATACATTACATGAGTGATAAAACAGTTTGATCTAATTAGCTTGCTATCTCTGAGGTATTAAACAGTATTCAGAGTGGATAGTGCCTGAATCAAAACAACAGACACAATTTGTCACCATCACTTGGAGCATGCAGAGTCATCATTGTCAGGCTTTAGAATGGGAAAACATAAAATCCATTTTTATGGAGTGTGGTTTACTTTTTCTATTTACTATGTGCTTACACTAAATCAGCAAGCTGAAAAAATGCCGTTAGTTATGCAGTGTTGACCCTACCTGAACAATCCCTGTCATGTTTAAATAATGTAAATGATAAAAATCACACTTCAGTTTGCTTTTCTTAGTTTCCATGTAGCATATAATTCAATTTGAATGGATAGACTCAAAACACACCATTAGCTGTATGGCATGTGTCCAATACAAACGAATTTATTTCAAATCAGACAAATAAACCACTGGACAGAGATTCTTCTTTTTTCAGCTGCTTCTGTCAGGGAGGATCGTGCAGTGGATCATCCTTCTTCATCTTGCTCTGTCTGCTGTATCATTCTCCATCACAACAATCACCTGAATGTCCCCCAGCACTCTTCATTATTTGAGGTATCACTAGCAGCCTGCTAGTGATCCTTTTGAAGTGGGTGTGGTGGATCATCAACGACAAGAAGTTCGCTAAGATAATGAGGTGCAAGACCATTCAATGCTTTAAAGATTAAAAGAAGCAATTTATAATGTGTGAAATTTAATTGAGAGTCAGTACAGTGAAGATAACAAAGAGGTGATGTGCTCATATCTTCTGGTTCAAGTTAGGACTCTTGCTGCTGCATTCTGGACTAACTGGAGCTTGTTTATGGACCTATTAGAACATACAGACAGTAATGCATTACAATAATATAATCTTGAGCTAAAAGATCATGAACAATTTTTTCTGCATCATGCAGTGACATCCCACTTCTTATTATAGTAATATTCCTGAGATGAAAGAAGGCAAGTAATATTATCTACATGAGCTTAAATAAAAGATCAGGGTCAATAATCACACCAAGGTCCTTTACTGCTGCACATGATGAAACTGAAACACCAGCCTAAGTTACTGCATAATTCATTTATTCATTTTCAGAATTGCTTAATCCTAATTAGGGTCATGGCAAGGCTGGCGCCCATCTCAGCCAGCTCTGCGCGGGGATAGGAGTTTCTGCATTGCAGAAACATGCTGATAGCATACTGATGGTGCTCTCACTGTCTGTGGTGAGAGGCATGTAAAAGAATCAGAGTAGGCCATTGATTTGCCATCGGCATGTTTCTGCCGATGCCGATTTAACATGGCTGGCCTCAGAGAGTTAGTTGTACTGGGCATTTAATTCAACTTGGTGGTAGTGTAGCTTGAACCCCCAACCTTTGGATCAGTAAGCCATCACACTACCACCGGGCCACCACTGCCACCTAGTTACTACATAATAAGAAACTTTATTTCTAGCTGCCCACTTAACATTAGAACGTACAGAGAAATCACTTTTTACATCGACAAACTGATAACTGTCAGTTAAATAAGATCTAAACCAGAAGAGGGCCATTCCTTCAACTCCAACAAAATTTTCTATCTATCAAGGAGAATTGTATGATCAATTGTGTCAAAGGCTGCACTAAGATTGAGTAACACAAGTAAGGAGACACAGCTGTGGTCAGAGGCCACCTTCTTGCTGTGTTGCGGACGTGCTAAACACTGCACGTGGATATAATTGCTGCGCTACAGCTTTTTTAAGATCTTGGACATTAAAGGTCTGATATTACTCTACAAACTGACAAAGGGGTTGGACAGCTGGCAGGGGTTGAGGTCAGGTCAGGAGCTACATTATCTAGTATAGCATAAATCTGACTCAAAGCACTCGGTTGCCTGATGGGGTCTGACGGTGATCCAGTAATACCATGCTATTTCTGAGAGATTATTAATGAAATTTTACAATGTCTGTTATTTTCTCCCACAGTCCAAAGACATTTGGTAATTTGGGTGTTCCAAATTGCCCAGAGGTGTAAATGTGGGTGTGAATAGCTGGGTGGCGATCTGTTCAGCATGTACCTTCTTTTGCTCAAAGTGAACGGAGGTAGGCTCTAGCTTCCCCAGACGCTTTATCAGTTTGTAGATGTAAATAGCATCTTCTCTGTAAGTACTAAGCAGTACTATATGTAGCTACACACATTTAGGTGATGGCTGACGTGAGGGTCAAGTGTCTTTTTTACTTTAATAACAGGGAGTTTGACGCTTACTGTAGGTTCTGATCACTTTTTCATTTAAAAACCAAAGCAAAGAATGTAATTTTACAGGCTTTTGATATTCTATAATCTGTTTGGTTTACATTGAGACTATTGTGTGCAGGTGATGTCACGTGAGAGATTACACCTTTAAAGATGGCGGACAGGTGAGGCGTGTGCTGTGGGTGGGGTTAGTCTATCTATGGTATTTGATATGTATGTTCAAGTCGGGTTGATCAAGTTGTAGGCGAGGCCGAGCGGGAGGTTGTTAGGTCCGTTGTTCCTTAATCATTTCCTAACGAGATCTAATTAACTTTAAGCGCACTGGCAGATGTGATTGAGTAGGTGGCTGGTGCGCGCGATGGCCCGAACCGGATCATGTGATTCAGTGATGCTGCTGGATTATAAAGTAGAACATGATCTTCAGTTTTAAACGCAGTCTGTGTGATTTTGAAGTGATAAAGTAAGTGTTTTTTTTAACAGACCGAAGAAGGCCGGTTCATTTCACGGACATGGGCGAGCGCACGCACTGTGCAGACGGAGGGAGATGAGCAGAACCAACCGCACGAAGCGGACCGTACAGAACTCAGATCGGTAAACATGCCACTTCACTATTCCACATAAAGTGTGAAACGGCATCATGAACACGCACGCACACCTGTTCGTGATCCTGTTCATGATCCTGTTCATGATCCTGTTCGTGATCCTGTTCGTGATCCGGTTTATTCACTCCACTGAAATGCTGAACTTTCCTGTTGATTGATTTATTTGAGCATCCTTGGTGTTTTCTTTATGTGCTCTCAGATGCTTTATTTATTTACTTACTTTTTTACATTTTTAATTTTTTCTCGCACTGATCATTCACCTCTACTTCGTGTTCTGTGAGTAGTGTGGGAAGATTCCGCATTTCCGGTGGTCAGGATGTTGCCGATCGGATTAGATGGATCAAATCAAATTAAAATAAATGAAATCTACATGTTTATCTCTTAAATAATATATAACATGTTAAACATTTACCGGTGTAATCAGCGCTTGAATGTCAGTCACCCTCTGTGTGTGTGTGTGTGTTTGTGTGAGAGAGGGTTATTCTGCTTCCGGTGCAAAAGTGAAAGACTGTACGGAGTCTTATGGACACATACAATTATTTATTATTCTTTATTTTTTCTCACATGAAATAATGTTTATAAGATTACAGTTATAAGAATAACATTTCTTTTATTAACTGCAAATGTTCAGACATAATGATCTAAATAATTTTATTTTAATTTACTTAGCATGAAATAGCTATTTAAAATTAGTTGCAATTATTTTACTTATGATTAATTCTTGATCATTCTAAATCCTAATGCTAAATCTGACTCAAAAATTAATTGCAATCTACTAATATACATTAGTTGACTGACATGGTGACCTTTACAGTCCACTTCCTAAAAGTAATTTGCCCATTGAAATAGCAGTGTACCTAATGCCGTATCCATTTGTGTTTGCTTTATGATGCTTTATGATTACTTTCATAAGGGGGGGAGAGACAAGGATGCCCACACTGGCTCGCCGCAACTCCAGAATAAAAAGAATCTCTGGTCTTCGCCAGGGAAGACCAGAGATTGTTTAGGTCAGGTAGTGTTGACATTACGGGAAAGGCCTTGGGCGGACTTTTGGGCAGCCTTCAGGGTTAATACAAATCATCAAGGTCAGGTCACAAGGGCAGCAGCCTAAGCAGTGAGCTCAGAGGTGTTCCCAGACCAGCCGAGTGACACTTCGGTCCAGGATTGACCCTTAGGTCTCCTCCTGGTCGGACATGCCCGAAAAACACACCAGGGAGGTGTTCAGGAGGCATTCTAATCAGATGCCTGCGTTACCTTTACTGGCTCCTTTCAACACGGAGGAGCAGCGGCTCTACTCCGAGCTCCTCCCAGATGACTGAGCTTCGCCACCCTGTGAAGGAAGCTCATATCAGCTACTTGTATTCGTGATCTTGTGAAAATAGGTGAGGGTAAGAACATATATTGACTGGTAATTTGAGAGCTTTGCCTTTCGGCTCTGCTCCCTCTTCACCACGATGGAAAAGGTACAGCAGAGGCTGAACCGATCCGCCTGTCGATCTCCTGCTCCTTCCTTCCCTCACTCGTGAACAAGACACCAAAGATACTTGAACTCCTACACTTGGGGTAGGGAGGGTGCATTCCACCCTTTTCTGACTCAATTCCACATTTTTAACAGTGTAAGATGATTTATTTCAAAGTATCTGAAATCACTTCGTAGCACCGATTGACACCAGCGTCGGAAGTCGGGATTGTTGACTCCAACTTCACTCAGTATCCAAGTTTACACTGAGTAGGTTATACTCCCTTCATAATCCCCACCCTTCCCGGTCAGCTGTGCAATACAGAGACCTGCTACAGAACTAACTGCTAATGAGCCTACTCATTACATAGCCTACATACTACAAGCACACAAGAAAACTGGTTCAGTGTTTGCACACTAATTCAAAACTTTAGTTTGTTCTATAAAACAAGAACTTGCAGCAGCTATTATGTCATGAGCTGGAGAAAGCCTGTGTTGACATCTGTGTTTTCAGTGAAGTGAGACCTCCTAGCTCTGGAAATGATTTAGCCATTTCTAACAAACTGGCTAAACAAGGAATTAACCCCAATCGCATACAACCATGCAAAGAATGCAAGAAGGAACAGTTTTATGAAAGGCTTGTACTTTAGCAGCAAAAGATAATTTTAATGTTCATGTGGGAAAAGACTGAAACTTGTATACTTAAACTTTTATAGAGACATAAGAAAACTTAAAATCGACTGTTTCCAACTAGGAGCTGAAGAAGGAGATTTAAAAGGATGCATCCAGTGAGATCTAATGTGGTAAGCTTCCAACCACTTTGGAATTGCATCATGCAAATATGGGTCTAGCATTTTAGTGATTTTATTTTATTATTTATTTAAACCATCTGAATTTACTGTTGATGTAGGGCAACACCCAATCAATTAATAAATGGACTGTCAAATTGAAGAGCAAGAACTGGACAAGGCTCTTAGGAATACCAAATTAGGAAAGAGCTCTGGTCCCAATAGAATCCTTCCTGAAGTACTCATATACAGTGGAAACTGCTTAAGAGCTTTCTTAATGCTTTTCAGCATTGACCACCGACCGCATTCTTGCTGATTTGGTTAACTCATATCACCAAATTGTTTAGGAAGGGTGTTAGAAACCAGTATGGAAATGTGGGATATTTTAACTGCTGAGTGATACAGGGACATGTCATCTTCCCTCGGTTGCAGCTGTTGCCATTATTTATATACCCTCACATTCACAGCTAGGTTAAAAAAAATGGTAGAAGTACCCTTAATGGGATGTTTACAGTTGGACAAGATGGGGTGGGGGAATGTACTTCATTGACTTCAATGGCTTTTACACTGTAAATAATGAGTTGCTTATCATTCTAGGCAGTCTGCCAAAGTTTATAAGAATCATCGGTAAGGTATATACGTATGGTAGACCCATTTGTAGAAGGTGAGCTTCCACGGTCCTTAAAGTACGACAGTTAAGTCATACAGGAATGTTAACTGGCATTTAACACTTTGGTATCTATGTAGCAATTCTTCGTTGGCTTGCATTCTAGTGCATTCTTGCAGTATACAAATCAGATTATGTTATGAAGGATATCTGACCTACACAGACTGAAAGTAAAGTCCAGAATCTTCGAGGAATTCATCAAGGAAGCGCAATGTTGATGACATTGCAATCTTCAGTGACACATCAGTTGAATTTGTAGCAGTTGAGATGCTTTTTAACACGTATGATGATCTTGTGAAGAGAATGCAACTACATATTAAAACAACCAAGACCATGTGCATTGACACTATAGCAGAGTTCATTATACATGGTATTAGATGAATTAATGTCACCCATTTCAAGTACCTTCAGAGTTTAAAAAAAAAAAAAAAAATGTATTTTTTTTTTGACTAAGCCATTATATTTCATGCTTTTCATTGGCTTCATGTAGGTGATTCATTATCCAAAAATAAAATAGTAGCAGCTTAAAGGGTAAAGGACAGCAAAATCTGTAATGTTACACCATGTTCCAGTATTTTTTAATTTGTGTATTGAGAATACCTAAGTAAATCTGAGTTCATGGTGTCTGAAGAAATTAAATCAAATCCCTTTTTTTTTTTTTTTTTTGGTCAATGTAAGTGACATTGATTTGACTTTTGTCTTGGTCTACCATCACACCTCTCCTTTGAATGCATATTAGTTGTCAAATTTGTCTTTTAAGTGTCTCTACAGGCCTCTTTTGGCTTCTTCATAAGTGTTTCCATTAATTCAAAGGCGAACTTGTAAGAACACCTTTGGAGCTGCCTTGAATGACTAAACACTAATTAATTCAGTCACCTCTGGTACAGTTTCAATGATTTCAATTCAGTTCGGTTTTATTTGTATGGTGCTTTTTTACAAATGACATTCTTGCAAAGCAGCTTTACTTGGTAAAAAAATTCATTGATTTTAAAAAATTAAATAAAGAATTTAAACATTTCTTTACAAACTCTACTCATCCCCAATTCTGCTCTACTTATGTCAGCTTATTTGCTGCTGCTTAAATTGATGTGATTACTTCAGCTACTGCCTTAACTGCTTCAGTACCATTTTGTTTACATCAGCGTCTCCAACTAATTAAACTACACTTCACCCTCGACTATTAGGGGGGGATAGGCTGTCTGGGAACCTCAAAAGTCCGGCAATCGCTAATATCCGGGGTCCCTACCCTTTCCTGGATTATTTACCATAATCAGTCCGGCAATCACCATTATTCTGCAGCAGTCCCAGACTTTTCCAACACTTATCTGATACTCAATACACAATATTCTTTTCACATTTCATTTTAAATGTGGGACCAGCTCGTTTTCACTGTCCTCACTTTCACTTTTCCTACTTTCTTCTTTTTGCCACTATCTGTTCATCGGACATTATTTCGTTCCCCTCTGCTGCTTCATTTTCATCCATCCACTCGGACGGGAATGGGCCAGACATGAGGGAAGTTGGAAAATCATGACTGACCCAGACTTCCATCATCGATTCCTGGACTTCTCAAAGCACACTTCCGGCAATAACAAATGATGTCCTGCGCCAGATTTTGTACGGGAAATCAAGGGTGAAGTGTACAAGTATTGCATCAAATTTCAGCTACAGGTTCAGTTGCTTTATGCCGATTCTGCCATGCTATATCTGCTATATTATATACAGGGCTTTCAAATTAAGCCGGTGGCCGGCTGGATTTCTATCCAACTTGCGTTTTCAAAAGAAAGAAATCTGCATATTTCCTACATGCAACATGCCTCTCTCCTCTCTGTAAGAACCATACCAATGTGTGCTCTTAACGACAGGATGCCTTTTTCCCTGAGCCTTCGGTGTACTGTATGAGCACTGATGTTGCTGCAGCGAGTACCAGGAACCTCAGCTGCCCTCAGTGTTGCTGGACGGAAATGGTCCCTCAGATGCATCACATGTGTAGTGACACGTGGCTGTCCAGGTCTTGGTCGGTCTCGGGAGGTTCTCTTCAGTCCGTGACGTGTCTGAAGGTGTACAACAGTTGAACGATGCACGCCAAAATGTGCTGCTACCCTATGCCGTGGTCATTCCGCCACTCAGCATGCCCAGGGCCTGGTCTCTGCTTGCTTGTGGCAGTCAGGTCATCTTCACTTTTCACAAACTTAAACTTTTTTTCCCAGCTCCACTTTGTGGATTAATCAAGGATTGGCTAATGTATCAGACTTGTGATCTTGCCACATGCACATGATAACGTGGGCATTCACTTTTACTCATGATAAATTTGTAACTATGCCACACTTGAATACTTAAATTTGTTTTCAAATTTTAATGTTTATATACAACATGTTGTGCTTGTTGTTTTAATGCCTCTCAGTGTATTTCCAAAAATAGCATTAATTTATTCACAAGGGGGATAATCCAAAAAGAGTTATGCTTTAAAAAAATAATGTAAAATAAATATAACTGTAGCTATTTAATAATAATGATTATACATATTATAATTTATTAATATATACAGGGCTTTCAAATTTTCCTCTTGGATGTGTTCTTTCAGATCAGAGCATAATTACCTGGAAGAGGTTTAAAATAATTAAATCTGGGGATTTCTGATAAATTTTGGCCACATGTCAAAGACTAGATCAGCTTTCCAACTTGCGCTGATGAGGGAAAATTCCGTATTATATCAGCGGAGAGATTATGTGGGAAATCAGAGTTGAACTAGTGATTCCAGGAAAAGTAAATAACACAGTTCATAGTTTAAATAAAAGTTCCTTGAGTAAACTGAAGAGAATACTGCATAGCCTATATATCTTTTTTTTCTCTCCTCTGGGTTTACACTGGGGCACGATATCCATGATCTCCGCAATTAAAAAAAAAAGCGCAGAGCTCCACGATTTATGAGCAAGATTGGAGTATAAAAAGGAGGCAGCTCTCATCAAAGAAAGGAAACTACGCTCTTCCGCTCTTTCTGCATTTTATCACAATTAGTGTCAAATGCTAATACATCGTAAAAATCACCGGGATGGCCAAGTTATCAAATATTTTTTATAAAATAACGTGTGAGATGGCGGGTGCCACATTACGTGTAGGAAACATGCTAATTTTTTTTTTCTTTTGAAAACGAAATGGAAATCCAGCCGGCCGATTGCTTAATTTGAAAGACCTGTATATAATATACATGTCAGATAAATAAATAAATAAAATCATAGGAAAGTAGAAAAGAGTGAGTATGTAGATCTAAAAAATAATAATAAATCTTAGTACAACAATTAATCAGTGAAAGGAAAGGGCAGGAAATCGGGACAGCATTTCTCCCTGCACTCGTCTGCTGAGCCAAAGAAAGTATAGCAAACAAGTTATTGTGAAGATAATAGGACATTAAGAAAATTTTAATCTTTCAATGCCAATAGATCTAGTCGAAAACCAAGTTTAAAATATCTTGCACTCGAGTTTTGATTAACCTCAGCAACCATTTCCATAATCAAAAACCTGAACCGTGAATAGGCGTGATAGTGTGCATGCACAGAAGAAATCTTCCCGACAGAACCGGTGGAGCTTGGGATTTATTTAAAATAAATAAATAACATTATCACTCTTTATCCATTCTAAGTCCATAACTTACATTAAAACAGATAAATAGAACATAAAGAACAGTTGATTAAGATTTACTTTATCATTTTGTTGAAACATGTTGACAGTCTGATTTCAATGACAAAATAAGCTTATGACATCTCATTGCTTTGATCTCATTAAATAACTAAAGCAGTTTTGTTCAAAGCTCTTGCTGTCACAGCTTCAGGTATAGTGTAGCAAAGAAACAAAATTAAAAAAACATGACTCGATTCACTATTGTTTTCATATTACTTAATTGCAACATTGAAAAATGCCTTTTCAGGCATCTGTCTGTTTTCCGATTTATGTAAGGTGTTTTCATTGAATCGGATTGTATTAATCTTTGTCATCTCTATCATTAGTTTAAGCCTTATTTAAACAGGGTAAGTGACCTTGACCTACCATTTTGTATAACAAGGCTCATGCTAAATTGTACGATTCTGAGTAGGTCACATTTTTTAGCTTAGGGACCCTAAGCTAAAAAATTATATATAATTTACCCATATTGAATCTACTTTAAAATTCACCAAAATTGGCCCTCACAAATACCTCTTGTTCCTCTGTGTTTTCCACCATACCTTAAAAACGGGTAACACAAACAGATGTGAACAGAACCTGGCAACATCTACCCATCACTGCAATCATTGTTTTACCAACTGTTGTATAAATCATAGCACCATGATTTTTACTCAGCGCATGGGCAAACAGTTTTTACTTTTGTAATAAACCAAAAATATCCACAATGATGTTTTTCCCCCAAATTAATCCTACTGAGTCCAATAAGCACAAATGACAAAACAACAATTTAAAAAAATCCAGTAGCTTTGCCAACTTGTTCACAAGAGGGCAACAGTAAAATATGTTCCTCACTTCATATCAAGCATAGTCAATGCAATGAAGCCATCCTTATCAGGGCACAGGACATTTGTTTTGAATGTGTGCCAGTGTTCCTGCACCAACACTCTGATGCATTTGCCATCCCTGCATGTCTTCATGTATTAACTAAAATATATATATATTTTTGGATAGACCATATACTTCAGCATTAGCAATACTATTGTAATTTAATAATTTGTAATACAAAAAATGAATCATGTTGCCACAGGTATAATGATAAATATAATAAAGCAAGTACATGCTTTCAGTCATCAATAAACATTTATTACTTTTAAAAAACTTTAAAGTGAGACAAAAATATTTCAAAATATAATGCATACCTTCAAAATCAATAGAACCATTTCAGCAAAAGGTATTCAACCAGATCTCTTAAAAGCACTATCAGGTTGGCTCTGTAAGCCAAAATTGCATTGAAACATGGAGCATTTCATATACATTAGTGTAATGTAAAGTTTAACATGGTCATTATGAAATAGTTGTTCAACAGCTGAACTCAAAATGAAGCGCTCTCTTGTGGCCAAATTACACAACTGCAGTTCAACCCCATGCATAGGTTTAGATCATAGGGAGTGCCTATGCAAAAGTTCATAGCATATGAGCCAAGCAATGGCCCCAACAAATTTTATGTCAAAGGTCATTTATGCAAATTAGCTACCCCAAGCACAGGTTTGGGTCATATGGAGTGCCTATGCAAAAATTTTTTTTTGAGAAAAAAAAAAAAAAAAAAAACGCTGGCCTGTGCATAAAGCTGGGAAAAAAGTTTTTGTCACGCCGCCCACCCGGCCGCCAATCCAGTGACAATACCCTCCACCCACCACTGACTGAGTGGTTAAAACTGTTCCAGGTATGAATAAACAAAGGTGAAATCAGAGATGACATCGGGCCATGACTGACGCCAAATTTGTGTTTGAAGCACAATTATTATTTATAAATTTGGACATTTGAAGAAAGGTTTATTTTTATTACTAACATGTTTACCTTATCAGGCTTCAGGAAAAATTTCCCTGGCATTTACTTATTCCAGCTGTGTTGAACATTCTGAGCAAGTTCTAATTGCACAGATGCACACACATTGTGCTGAATTGGCAGCCAAAGGAAATATGTGGTTATCATTATACCACATTAAAGAATCAGCTGGTGCATCAAAAACCTCTTCCTGGAAGTTTCTGGATGTTTCATTTTACATTTACATTTTACATTTACAGCATTTAGCAGACGCTCTTATCCAGAGCGACTTACAGAAGTGCTTTAAAGTCATTATCAGTGAATATATTCTTATACTGGTTCGTCTGGACACAGACTAAGTATACCAGCAGTCAAGAACTCAGTGGATAGGTGTTGGTGTGCAGGAATTGTTAAAAATTTTTTTGGTGTGTGTGTATAAAATAGTGCTAGTCTAAGTACTGCCAAAAAAGGTAGGTTTTCAGCCTCGTATGAAGATACCCAATGACTCAGCTATCCGAACATCCAGAGGAAGTTCATTCCACCACCTTGGAGCCAAAGCAGAGAATAGTTTAGATGCATCTCTTCCTTGACCCTTGGTAGAAGGAAGAACCAGTCGCGCAGTGCTAGAGGATCTGAGAGAACGCGGTGCTGTGCGGAGTGTGATAAGTGCTTTGAGGTAGGAGGGCGCGGGTCCATTTTTGGCCTTGTAGGCAAGCATTAGTGTTTTGAATTTAATGCGAGCAGCTACAGGAAGCCAATGGCGAGAGTGGGGAGAGAATGGGGAGTGGTGTGGGAAAATTTTGGAAGGTTTAAAACAAGCCGTGCAGCTGCATTCTGGATCAGTTGCAGAGGTCGAA
>JAOUQZ010043816.1:0-12447 GCA_028564935.1 Neosilurus hyrtlii | reverse complement strand
ACACACACACACACACACACACACACACACACACACACACACACACACACACACACACACGCACACACACACAAACATTATCACCAGACAGAACCATGCAAGCTTAAGAAGAACATGCAAACTCCACACTGACACACCCTCTCCCAACCCTACACATGATTTCTAGGACCTTTTTGCTGTGAGGTGGACTTGCTAACCACCACGCCACCATGCCGCCTGCCTGACATATTAAGTAATATTAGTCATTACAGTAGGGCATGTTACTGTTTCTACAACAGAAACATATATTTCTCCTGAATTACCTATACATCACTCAGAACACTAATATCTGAGTCTAATGCCTGCTGTCAGTGAACTACTTTTCCCCACCTCCCTGGGGAGATTTATTGAGCGTGATGGATCTGGCACAACGAGAGGAAGCTGGAGCCTCTCTACAGGTCATACACAAGCTAAGAGACATGGATATTCATGGTTCTGCTGACAGAGCTGCACATCCATCTTGTAAGGGTCCAACTCCAGAACCCTGAACATGCAAAGT
Organism: Neosilurus hyrtlii; assembly: GCA_028564935.1. Classification (NCBI taxonomy): domain Eukaryota; kingdom Metazoa; phylum Chordata; class Actinopteri; order Siluriformes; family Plotosidae; genus Neosilurus; species Neosilurus hyrtlii. Next base: position 11,909 of record JAOUQZ010043816.1, on the reverse strand, counting down.
GTAGAACTAAAAGGAAGTGCTTATGCACTTTACATGGGAAGACTACTTAAATGTGAATGGATGTGAAAGGATAGAAGAAGCTTATAACTGATATGATGAACTGCTTGAAAGATCTTTAAATAAATAAATAAATACATATATAAATAATAGTAATAGCGGCGCTACAGAGTTCCATCCTTATGCAAATGTCGTAAAGCCATGAGCTTAATTTTGTTGTCATGTCCATGCTCACTTGTCCACAGAGGCAACCCAATAAATGAAGAAAATGGCGGGTAAAATAGTTTTTGTGTGCCTTCATCTGTGCTGAGTGCACTTTCACCTCGAGCTTATTCTCTTGCTTTACATATGCATGTTTTTGTAAACTTATGCATGCAAACATTTTCAGCGCCCCACTTTCAGGCAATGCTTGAGTATTTATATTAATAATGATTCAACTTCCTTCATGGACTTAATTATCATGGTATTTATTTGTTTATTTTTTTCAATTCAGATACTACTGGTGTATGCCCTGCTATGGCCTGACGAGCTCTCCAAGGTGTACTCTGCCCTCGCCCAGAGTCAGCTAAAATAGGCGCCAGCCTCCCCGCAACCCTAATAAGAATTAAGCAGTTCACAAAATGAACGAATGAATGGACTAATGGTGTAATCATACAATAAACATTGTTGTCTCTTTTCTTTTTTCAACCTTGATCTGTTACAAGCAGAACCCAGACATTAAAGAAATTGACAATATAATGTGAATTATTTATAGAAACTGCATTTTTTGTACTTATATTCAGTACTTGCTTCCAGTGTACTTTCAAAGAGGCAGAGGGTGATTCCTCTAATAAACAGAGAGGCAGCCTCATCATACTTATGTGGCTTTCTACATGCAATAGTGTTTTAGGATGACTCACTATACGGTAATGAACAAGATGAACCTCGGAAAGTTGATGTGTTGGAAGCAGGAAATAAAGGCAAGTGAAAGGACCTGAGCATCTTTGACAAGGTTCAGACTGTAATGGCTAGCAATGGGGGCAGGCCAGTAGAGGGCGCTAAGGCGCCGCCCCCTATAAAAATCAACATGGAAATATGTTTAATATGATTTATATAAAACAACTACAAAATAATGTTGAGCATTTTAGCATCTGTGAACAGCAATTATTGCTTTTATATGCTATTGGTTGTTTTCTGTCTGAATCTGAATCAGTCTGAACACATGCTTCTCTGCTAAGGGGCGTTGACCTGATGATAACTGGAGACTGTCAAACTTTTAGTTAGCTGGTGATTTCAGGCTGTATTGTAATTGGTTCCTGTAGATTTCCCTCAGGACGCAGAACTGTGCGACCCGAACCCTCGCACTTTTGTTTGCAGCGAATTAGTATTGTTTTACTGTTTTTTTTTAAATCTGATATGATTGGACAGTTCTAGTAGGTGTCAATCATTTTCACAGACCCCCACGTTGAATGTCACTTGTTAATCTCATATTTAGCGACTGAGAGAGCTGAGCAAGATGGCGAATGGGAGCGAAGCTACAGAAAACAAACAAAACTTGGTTTTGTCCTTACAAAACCACCCGTTTTCTAGACGTTGAGGGTACACCCAGTGCTTCTCCCACACACGCTATAATTAACGGAGTTGGCTAACTGGATGTGGCGCGAGTAAGGCCTTTTACTGCTTTCTCTGCCTGTTGTTTCAAAGTGCCGGCACCGATACGTTGTGGACATGGACTGGTATAAGAGACTTAAAGCATCTGCCAGGAAAATGTAAATGGCACGAAAATAATAGGAGCTATCTGTATACACACTCCTAAAAATCCTCATCACCACACCTATGACCACAGCAGAAGCTGAGCAGTGCCTCTCAACTTTTAAAATAATTATAACGTTTCTCAGAAACATAACGGTCCAAGAGAGACTCGCCATGCATTGGCCATGCTGTCCATGGAAAAGAGACTGGTGACTGAGATGGCTGACTTTAACAGGAAAGTCATAGAGAAGTTTGCAGGACAGAAGGAAAGAAGGGCAAAATTTATGTTTAAGTAGACAGCATTACATTACTGTGTTGGTTTGAGATTTGATGTGTTTTGTTTTGTTTTTCTGCTTAACTATCTTCCACTTTTTTTGGGTATTTTTGAAACATGAAAATCTCAGGTAAAAATTGATGTACTATCTTTAGCATGACTCAATTTTATTATCAATTTGTAGTTAATGTTGTGATAATTACAATGATCTATGGATATGGGGACATGGGAGGAACAGCCTTTATTCCTAATAAAACAGGGAACAAACCCTGAATAAATCTGTAGAATACATTTTCCTTCTTATTAACTCTGACCGTGTGGACATTATAGCGGCTGTCAGGTGTGCAGTGCCAGGATAAACCCCTCTTCCAATTTTTAGCACCAGCCCCCACTGATGGCTAGACAACTGGGTCAGAGCATCTGGAAACTGACAGGTCTTGTGAGGTGTATCTGGCAGCAAAGGCTGGCTTATTGAGTCAGATCATACAGTAGATCTGCTGTAGCACAAACTGCTATAAACAATAATGCTGGCTGTGACAGAAAGATGTAAGAACACACAATACATTCTATATTGCTGCATAAGTATCGGTAGACCGGTCAGAATGACCCCTATCCACCGCTAAAAGTGCCTACATTTGCCACATGAGCATGGAGTAATGACAGAAGGTTGGAAGGTCTATATAGTCACGTTTTCTTTTATATCATGTGGATGACCTGGTGCTTGTGCGTCACTTACCTGGAGAAGATATGGCGCCAGAATGCAGTGGCAGGGTAATTTTCTGGGCGATGCTCTACTGTGAAAATTTGATGTTCATTTGGATGTTTCATTGACATGTTCTACTTACCTAAACATTGATTTAGACCCAGTACGCACCTTCATGGTAACAGTGTTCTTGAATTACATTGTCCTTTTTCAGGACCATAATGAGCCCTGCGTCAGTGCAATGCTTTTCAAGAATGGATGAACATGACAACGCCCTGAATGTGGTAATTTGGCTTTCAGATTGCCCAGATCTGAATCTGATCAAGCATTTTGAAATTGTGCTGGATAAACAAACAGATCCATAGAGACCTTACCTCACAACTAACAGGGCTGCTGTAAATCATGCATGCAGCTCATCTTCAGAGGTCTAGTAAAAGAATAAGCTTACAAGGAAGGACATGCAAAACGGTCCAAAAAATGTCAGAAGTTGGTATACTTTTAATTCCAATTAACAGAAATAAAAAGTAGCATTCAGCAGCATTTCTGTCAAAAGCTGTAAAAGTTAAACAATGAGGGGAAATTATGGAGCTGAACTCTATTACCGTCAGCATTATCAATCAAGCACACAGCAAGTTAGATATGCAAGAAATCTCAAACCAAAAAAATGTGTTTTGGCAATCAGTGGGGATGCAGTTGGGGGTAAACCTTAGCATGATTTTTAAAACTGACTAGATGTTACCGGGGGGGGGGGGGGGGTACTGCTCCACCTTCTCCCTAAAGAAGCATTTCACATAATAAAAACTAATTTCCCACCCTTTCATTTAAAAATGTATTTGTTAGAACCTAAACTGCGATATATTTTTACCATCTCTCCATGCTTGGACACACCATATCAACAAAGTCTTTTTGAGTATCAAAGAACATTCCCACAGTATCAGGTGATTGTCAGGATTGTGCGATCTCTGGGGGAACATGTTTCATGTTTAAAGGATCCATTACTGACAGGTGATAATTTATTATGAATTTTGTATTCACAGTTGCTGGGCTGGGCTGCATGTTGGCAACTTGGGCTCGAGGCCCAAGCTCAGGCATTTCTGTGTGGAGTTTGCATGTTCTCCTTGCTTGGGTTTCCTCTGGGTATTTGGTTTCCTCCCACAGTCCAAAGACAAGCACATTAGACAAATTGGCTGTTCTTAATTGCCCCTAGATGTGACTATGAATAGTTGTGTGTCTGTGTGTGGGCCCTGTGATGGTCTGGCGAGTTGTTCAGGGTGTACCCCGCCTTCGCCCAGTATCGGCTGATAGACTCCAGCTTCCCCACGATCCTAATAGGATCCTAATTCTTCAAAATTGTTTACAATAGTGCACATCATATTGTTTTCCTTACTTAAGGTACTAAAGTTCCTTCATTCATTTTCTAAGCCGCTCACTGTTCATTTTCTGAACTGCTTAATCCCATTTAAGGTCGCAGGGAGGCTGGTGCACATCTCAGCTGACTCTGGGAAAAGGCGGGGTACACCCTGCACGTCTTGCCAGGCCAAAACACATACAACCATTCGCACTCACTAGTGGGCGATTTGGAACAGCCAATTAGCCTACTGTGCATGTTTTTGGATGGTGGGAATAAACCGGAGTACCCGAAGGAAATCCACACAAGCACGGGGAGAACATGCAAACTCCACACAGAAATGCCCTGAGCCCAGGAATCGAACCTAGGACCTTCTTGCTGTGAGGCTGACGTGCTAACCACTAAGCCACTGTGCCGCCAAAGGTACTAAAATCATTATTGATATATTTTTATATCAAAAACAGGATTCAAGATTTGAGAATGTAATATACAGTAACTGATACATTTTTGCTACCATCACTCTACGTTTAATAGTCCTGATAACCAGATTTCTAAATCAGGGTTAACTTTTCATCACCTCTCATCCTGCCTTCATCTAACTCAGCTTATGTAAGTATCCTTTTATTGGTCTCTGGATTTTATTACCTGTTCTGTCTTTATGTTTACTATTTAAGCCGGCCCAATCCGAAGAACCCCATCCGAGCACTTTCATGCTAACCTGTTCCTTGTTCATTCTCTATTCTTGCATTTTCAAGTTAAATCAACTTTAGTATACTCTTTGGCTTCATGGATATTATCTGCAGGCCTGCCTGTCATAGTTTAGTTTATGTTTGTTTAAGTGTGAGTCTAAGCAGACGATTTTAAGCCTTCTATTTCAGATTACGCTCAGTGTTTTTTTGTACACGATTAATACATTTTACCACCAATAACTCCTGCATCTGGGTCATATCCCACCCCAGAAAAGATGACAATAATGTGAGTGAGAATTTAATCTGATCAAAACATTACTTATGTAGAAAACTTGTAATGCAAAATGTGTATAATATTTACTCAACGATTACACAACAGATTGTGATAGGATAAGCAGTGTACCAAATGTGCTTCGATTTAATACAAGAACACTAAGTTCCAGATCTACTAATATCCCAATTTGCGTGTACTAATTTGCATGCACAATCTAGAATTTTGCGTGTGGGGTGGAACCGTGGTTTGCAGGTGATTTACTAAGAGTGATTGCATAAATGACAACAAGTGCAAACATGTTGGAGACACGCCCATTTAAATGAGGGTTTTGCGTGTTTCATGATTAGCACCATGGTTAGTTTGAAGCGCAAAATGAAATTTGACCCTACAGAATTAGAGGTGTTGGTAGATGAAGCCAATCAACACTTAAATGATCTACAGCAAAGAAATCTGACGATTGCACAAAGGAACGCTATATGGGAGAAACACTGAAATCTGAAAAAGTAAATGCTGTTGGAAAATCGATGCGAACAGTGTATGAAGAGTGAAAAGAAGACATCAAGACATGAGAAGAAGAACAAAAGAAAAATCTGTGTATAATAAAACGTAGGCAAATAAAAGTAACACTTTTTTTCTGAAAAGATATTTATTTAATAGATGAAGAATGAATGTACCTCCTGTGGCAACATTTTGCAGTCTTTCAAGTCAAATCTCCAGCAAAAAACATTTTTATATGTTTACGTATATCTTCAATAGAAGTTCAGCCACCTCCTTCAAATCCCCCCAAAGCAGCCACCACCCCTGCAGAGCCTCGAAAGGGTCCAGAGGACATTGATCTGAAGTTGCAGCATTTTCAGACAATTGCACGGGAGATGCGTGTGGCGTCATCGTTGGCACGGGCGGTCAGGCACGACAGTCTAATATATTTTGTGACTGAAGCAATATGTGTTATATGAGTTTATGGGACTTAACCTAATTTGACGTTAATGAGACTAAACATTCCATTTGATAATTGTTTATATGAATTTAGAAAGTAATTTCTTTTTTCAATAAATGTTGATTTGCTTAACGTTCCTCCAACAGCTCCAAAATGGCAAGGCTGGATAGGTGATATGTTTTAATGACTGTTTCCTCATTTACTCACCTCAACATTTACCTTCCTCTAAGTTCACACGAGGGTGAAAAGGGCACGTTCTCTGGGTCTTCTTTCATCGTTTCGATGTCTCCTTCTCGCCACAATAACCGCAGCCTTGCGTGCACAATTGCGCATTCAAACCGTTTGCACCTCCCTTTGAGACGTGTTAAATATAGAAGCAGTTTTTGTTGGCAAAATAGCTTTCAGGTTTGGTAAATCGCATTGCGTATGCTAAAATAATTTATTTACATTTTCTCCTCCCAGCACATGCACAATTGCGTGTAAAGGCCCCATGCTGCGTACTATGTATACTAACTGGATACAGACGTGCTATTTTGAACCTTTGAAAGAAGCAATCCTTAGTGTGCACCATTAGTAAATCAGTTTGTAATTGTTTTGTGTGTGTGCAGTGACTTTGCACATGTTTTTATACATGCAAACCTTTAGTAGATCTGGCCCTAAGACATTTCATTGTGTGCATTGCTCACTCGTCTGGGTTCGCCACTAGAACTGCTCATCCTAGTTTGAAACGGATACTATAGCAGAGTAAGCTTTATCATCAGTGGACATGACAAATATACTGTGCATTTTTCATAAGTATAACTTTAGATTTAAAGAGCTTTTGTGATGAAATTGAAAAGTAGAAGGGACCACAATGCCCTCAGAAGGACCTTTAACAGAAACTCACAGATCAATATGAAGCTAGCTGACATGCTATAAAGTAAGTGTGGTTTTCTTCTAGTATTTATATTTGTTGTTGGAGGAAAAATAAAGAAAATATTTGGTCATATTGTGTTCAAAATGTCAGTTAGGCCATATAAGTTTCTTATACTTCATACTGTTGTATAAAAGCAATAAAGTACATGTGGGGTTATACAGAATTTAGTACTGATTAGCCTGATGATACTCAGCCTGCAGGCAGTTCCTATGCCTAATTACAATATAATTACACTCTTAGGTACGGGTGGACTTTTTACACTGGAGCTTATCCAGGTTTCTGTAGTGAGAATCCACTAGGACTTCAACTCCTCCTGGATGGGACGCTAGTTCATCACAGGTTACCTTTCCAGTATTTTTACTGGTACGCTTTTATATATGGACTATGCACACTTGTGGTTAAGACCTTGCCCAGGGGTCTTAGCATGGTTCGGGGTCTAACGAACCCATGATCAGTCATTATCAATCACAAGCCTAGCACCCTAAGCACTACACCACTGGTCCCATTTTACAAATTGCACCAAATTGTCTGAGATACCTCTTCTTTAAATGATGTGTTGTAAACTGATTTCAACCTATTTAAATTACATTCATAAAAAACTATGGAAAGTTGTTTGGACACAAGTGCATAAATATGTAAATAAACGCTTTAATATTATAAGTTAAAGATTGAAACATTTTTAAGCGAGTTTTCAAAACATATGAACAGAAGGTCATTCAGAGTTTCTTGTGTCTGTAAAGGCAGTTTGCAGTGTTCCCACATACCTTATGTGCATATTGGCACAACAGAATGTACACACTAATTTAGACTGCATCAGTCTGATCACATTGTGCACATTTGTTGATGGATATTGCACAAACACTGAGTGCTAAAATGTTTTTACAGATATCTTAAAAACGCAACCTGGTAATGAAAAAGAAAAGCTTTATTAATGTTCACACTACCTAAGGAGGCAGAAGAGTGAATGATTACAGTTTTAATTATCACAGTTAGTGTAGAACTGATAGCAACTATAAGCTAACTACTAATTAAGTTAACCACTCACATAAGTACCTGACATTTTCAAACACACTAGGGAATTTCTTACTGATTAAAGCTGTGACACAATGATTCCAGGGAACTGATGAAAAAAAAAAAAAAAAAACGATCAAGACAATCTCTGATTGGATAATACACACTTGTTTTGCAATGTAAGTGCATCTTAGGACATTGCACTTGCAATGATAATGATGTCTTAACACTGGGCTGAATTATTTTTCTTGATTATTTAATTATGAACACCTATTTAATCATACATATAAAAGGGCACAATTCATTGACTTATTTATTTATTATTATTTTTATATTTTTACTCGGACACTGAACACAAGGTGGAAGAACTCACCCTAGTTGGGAGTACATTCCAATGGAGGGCACAAATTGTATCCGTTTTAAAAGTGACTCTTGGTTGATGTTTTTGCAGTGGGAGGTTTTCAGCATTAGGTGGCTATAGCTTCTGCATTACTAAGCTCAGAAAAACCGAACAAGAGATTAATATTATAAGCCACATATTACTCCATTAGACATTAGTTGTAGTCCTTTACATGAGTCACATATCAAACCTTGTATAAAATTATTGAATAACAAAGTCATCCATAAAAAAATTTACAGATGCAAAATAAGAAAAAAAAAACTATCACTGTGTGCAGTGCTGTAATAAGAAAAAAAAAATAAGTAGGTAAATAATGAGGCTGAATAGCAGCGTAGCGTGAACGGCATGCGTAGTGGCAGGTGTGTGCGGGGGGGGGGGGGGCTACATTATAGCTGCTGTCATAAACAGGTGAATTTAGAAAAATTAGAATATCGTGCAAAAGTTTTTATTATAAGATTTATTTCAATAATTCAACTTAGAAGGTGATACTAATATATTATATAGACTCATTACATGAAAAGTGAAATATTTCAAGCCATTATTTGATGTAATTTGATGATTAGTTTGATGATTCTGGCTTACAGCTTATGAAAACCCCAAATTCAAAATCTCAGAAAATTAGAATATTACATGAAATCAAACAAAAAAAGGATTTTAAATACAGAAATGTCGGCCCTCTGAAAAATATAATCATGTATATGTACTCAGTACTCCGTATGGGCCCTTTTGACTTCGTCAGTGCAGAGTAGCATCTTTCAAAAGATGAAATTGTCATCAAATATAAATGATGTATGACACTCTGCAGTTTAGGCTGGAAGGCACTGGAACAGAAAATATGTACACATGTATGTAAATATAAACACAAACTAACAATAAATAGTTACAGCATTTACACGTAAATATTCAATATGTACACATTCTTAAATATTAGAAATGTAAAAATACTCACAGGGAAATTGAATTATGTCAATTAAGGGTTGATGGCCCACCGGTTGGCTGGTAGCCTGTATGGGCCAACGTCCAACCCTACTAGCGATAATTTCTCTTTATATCGCCCCAAAGCTTCAGGAGCCAAGCCGCCCTGATACTGGTAAGACATTTAGATTGTGCTGAGTAAAAATTGATTCGTACTCTAACAAAAAAATGAGGTCGAAGAACAGAGAACGCGGCCGTGTATTCAAATCCAGAAAGCAATGTTTTCACTGGTTTAAACATGGCGCCAAGTTTACCACTTGACTCAGACGTCACACTGACATCACAAAGACTCGGAGATTATAGTTGGCTGTCAACACATACATGCCAACTAGATTACGGAAGCATAACTGTGACATGGTTAAAAGTCACTAACAGAAAATTATATTTGAAAAATTCTTTCACCCCCCACCAGTGAAGCTAACTGGGTTATCAAATGCAGGCCATCTCACTGTCGCTGTCCAGGGTGTACTCTGCCCTCGACCAGAGTTGGCTGAGATGGGCGCCAGCCTCCCCACGACCCTAATTATGATTAAGCGTTTCAGAAAATGAATGAATTAATTAAATTCTTTCTCTTGTAAAACGAACAAACGATCACACCAGTCAAAACAAGTGTGTACATGCTATATGCCCTGACTGTGTGTCATAAGAATGGGTATGAGTATGGGAATAAGTCTGGCCTGCCCACACCATCCTGCATGAACAGAGGATTTTTGTTGAATGTGATGGATTATAATTTTATAAATAGGTTTGTAATTAGATTTTGGAAATGCTGCATACAGATCTTTAAAAAGAAAATAGAGAAAAGAAAAAGAAACTTGCCTCTTTATCTATATCCAAGGGTTAGAGGAAGTAATAAAATGAATTGCTACACCCCCACATACACACCCCACTCCCAGATCTACTAAAGCATGAGAAACAAATTCAGTACTTTTAAGACTGTCTCTTACACAACAGATATTGTCAGGAAAAACCTGAAGCAGGATGCATTTGCAGTAAAGCAGTTTATTTTGGTAAACACAGGCAGACAGATCCAAATCGATAGGCAGCCTCAAAAACAGGAAACCGGAATTGGTTCAGTTGATCAGCAAACAGAGAGTACAAAGAGTCCTAAACTTTAAACCAGGAAACAGGGCAAAGTCATGTAATGAAGAACTTAAAAAGAATGCACCTAAAAAAAAGGCTTAACACCATCAGGTGAAACAAACTGAGTGATTAGGCTGCAATTTGTAAATGCGAGTGAAAGTCCTTACAGTATATACTGTGTGCTGATGAGCTGGAATGAGAAGCACTAGTGAGTCATTAGTAATCAGGTGAACTTGAGTGTGTCGTTTGTTGAGGTCTGGGCTGAGTTTGGAGCCCATTTCCCGTTAGGTAGCATTCACTAATGGGTGCTGTGGTGGTGTAGTGGTTAGCATATCTGCCTCACAGCAAGAAGGTCCTGGGTTTGAGTCCCAGGCTTGACATAGGTGAATCTGTGTGGAGTTTGCATGTTCTCCCCGTGTTTGCGTGGATTTCCTCCAGGTAGTCCGGTTTCCTCCCACAGTTCAAAAGCATGCAAGTTAGGCTATCTGACTGTTTTAAATTGCCCCTAGGTGTGAATGTGACTGTGAATGGTTGTGCCAGTGTTGGCCCTACAATGGTTTGCAAGCTGTTCAGGGTGTACCTGCCCACAACCCTAGAAGGATTAAGAAATTTGGCAAAAGAATGAAGGAATTAACATTTGCTAACGTTATGTGAGCTAAAATAGTGTTTTCTGAAAACCTTGCTACTTGCAAACTTCCTGCATATGCCATGTGCAACCTTTTGTCTCTTCCAGTGTAGACAAATCCTGAAGCTCTGCAGGTTTCTTTAAAATCTTTGAACTAGAATTTTCATCTTCTCATCAAAAAAAAATCACGTATTTTATTACAACTTGTCATGTCAACGTCAGTGGTAGAACAATTTTACGGGGGAGAGAGCCAAGTGTTGTAGAGGGTCACATTTAACTAAGGATAAAGAAACCAGAGGAGAAAAGCAGTGTGCAAACCGTTAACATTTTTAGTTGAACATAAAGTAACAGTGCAGAACAACAAAAACACAATGATATTTGTTCAGTGACAGCATTCCAGTTACAGCTTTCCTTCAGTATGCAACAGTAATGATGTACAATTAAAAATGAACAGTGACGATGCTTTAAATAACAATAACAACACTGTTAAGTCTTTGGTCTAAGGGGTATCTTCATACCTACCTATTTTTCTTCATATTCTGCAGTTTTGTTTTGTTTTGAGCAAACTGATCAACAAATGAATCAAGATAAAAATACACTTTTGCCCTCTTAGACTAAAAATTGAAGTACACCCGAAATGCATACTCTCTCATCCCTTTTGGCTAACCTCAGGTACGTTTTTACCAGCCTTAACACACAAACACTGCACTCACAAGCAGTACCAGTTTTACTGTAATAGAAGGTCTTGGCACCCTGGTCTGCATTCCCCTGTTCAAAATCCGACTAAACTGATGTAGTTCATTTTTCAAATCATCAATTTTTTGATCATACAAACAAACAAATGAAAACAGAGCTGCCTTTTTCATAAATGCATTATTCCAGGGGTTTCTCCAACTGCCTGTCACTCATGCATCAGTCTGCCGGGGAGCATTTGTTGGTGTAACGC
>JAOUQZ010043814.1:0-12448 GCA_028564935.1 Neosilurus hyrtlii | reverse complement strand
TTGTGGAACTCCAAACTTAACATTAGAACATATAGAGGAATCACCATTTACATCTACAAACTGATAACGGTCAGTTAGATAAAATTTAAACCAGGCGAGGGCCGTTCCCTTAATTCAAACAACATTTTCTAGTCTAAATTCTTTACTATTATTATTATTGGTATTATTATTATTATTATTATTATTATTATTATTATTATTATTATTATTCCATCACATTTTTTGGCACCTATCTCCTTCCACAATTTTGTTTGTGGAAACATTATTCAAACATCAAAACATTCAGCTCAATTAGGACATTCTGGCATCTATTTTTCTCATTCCTACCATTCAAACTTTCTGAAATATTCAACATTTTCCAGGATTCTTTTCCCATTAAAATGCATTGACGGAATGTTAAAAAATTTCACATTTTCACACTTTTTCCACACATTTTCAACTATTCACCATTCATTCATACTTTCAGCTATTAAGACCATTCAAACATGTTCCACACCCTCCAGGGATTCAGGATATAATTCAACATTTCAAATCCCATTTTTTCAAAAACAACTTTTCAAATATTCAACTTTGTTTGATGTCAAGTTTTGGGAAAATGCTCATCAGGTAGAGTGGAGAGGAGCTGTGAAAATCTTGTGAAAAGTCTCTCTTCAACTCATTCCCACAAGGTTTACTCTACATAGATTATTTTTACACAGTTTTACAGTAAAATTTGTGCTGATCACAGACATGTGTCAGACTAAGCAAATGGACTAAACAAACTGGCTCCAGACCCCTCCAAGCGAGAGGAGCACTAACCAACTGCCCCATCTACTCACATTATAAATCTGACCTGCACAGTTTGAGGAAAGGACAAAGTACCACTTTTTAAAACTGCTCCCCTGACCACAGTTTTAGTCACACACATATAATCACTGTGTTCACAAGACTCTTATCTGTCTGATGGTATTATCATTTTGAGGATAGGACTTGTTTTTTGGCCACAGGAGGCAGGAGTTTGTGAGGTGCACCTCAGCTGAATCTCAGTGAATTCAACTGTCAGAGGGAAAGGGCGCATAAGCCCTTTATTCAATATGTCTTAAAATATTCCACATACTTCAAACATTTCAGGCTTCATTCAGCTTTAGCTATAGAGTTTAGCATAAGGCTTTCAGCTTTCAGCATTCTCTAGTTGGCTGATGTTATTCCTAAAGAACAGGTTCTGTAGGGGTCACACATCCCTCTTAGATAAAAAAAAATATACATTTCAAGGAAAATTGCAAATAAGGGGAAATGCATTATGGGTGTGCAACGGGATACTAATAATAGCTTCTCATAGAGGCTGAGATGGGCGCCAGCCTCCCCGCGACCCCAATTAGAATTAAGCGGTTCAGAAAATGAATGAATTCTCATAGATTCTCATAGATCAGTAAACTTTCTTTTAAAATTGTTGTGCCTATGTAATTTAACATGATAATTATTTTAAAAATTGTAATTCAAAGGCTGCATTAATAAATTCCACCAACACAAATAATGTCACATGTTGCTGTTATATTATTTTAGTACAGAACTTTTTCCCTTTTCCACTTCACAAATCCATTAGTTTTGCCTGATTCCTATTTCTAAGTTGTTTTGCCACTTTTATTAGAATGTTTGCAGTGCTTCATTGACTGTTTCTAATTTTGAAGTTACACCTTCAAAAACATTTTACCAATCTGTGGCCCCATGCATGAACCTGATAATCCACAGATTCATAAAAATGAGAAAATTATCTCTGGATACAATAATTTAAAAATTACTTATCAGTCAACCAGACATGGATTTTAGGATTATGATTGCTTCATAAGTATGCCTCCTATTATTCAGAAAATTACACAGCTTTGTCAGACATGTCAAACTTTTGGGAGCATGTAGGTTATCAGGTTCATGCATGGGGGCGCAGAAATGCCACCCAGATCCGCCAATGTTAATATTATTATTATTTATTTATTTACCTTTTATTTATTTATTTATTTATTTATTTTTTACAACTAAAATAAAATTGGGAAAAGTGTCTTTTTTTTATTCCCAGCGGTCTAAATTTGCCAAGTGCGCAATTAATTTTAAAACTAAAAAAATAAATTGAGCCAAGCCTGTCAATACTTACCTACATAGTATGTGCGCGTACAAACGTATGGTGCGCATAAGTAGTGATACTGTCAACATGTGTGACAGAACTGGTCAATACAGTTTTTTTATTTGTTTTATTTTCCTGAGCTGATAGAATGACTAGAAGCTTCCTGGGGGTTCAGTCACTTTGAATAGCACCCTCAGAGGCAAGGTGAAAGGGAAGGTCTATGAACAGATTTTTGAATGGCATGGAAAACTTTGTGACAGTATGTGTTATAGGTATGTTTAAAGCAGTAATTTCAACAGAATACACATAGTATGAAAAGTACTACAAGTATGCCTTTTTTCCTGTGTCCTGTCTTGGGTTTACATAATAGAAAGTTCCCAATCCTCTTTTTGTACAGCCACACATTAGAGCACAATCTCTGGATTGCTCTCTTTAGTACTAGGCTAGAGGACATTTTTTTGATTAATGGGAAGTTTGGGGGGGGGGGGGGTATTGATGCTCCAAACCCATTAAAAACGGCTCTGTTTAATCTAAATCCAATAATTTGTACACATCTCCCCCGGATCACGGCACTGAATATTCTACATCTTCCTACCCCCTGCAGAGCCAGATTCATTATCAGTTGTTTGGATGGGGATTATGCTAATCGGAGTCCAGTGTAAGACCTTGGGTATAAAGACAATTGATGAAATTTTTCAGTTGTGCTGGAAAAATAATGTGTGGTTTTTACATAACAGACATTCAGACATGCACATGTACATGTACACACTCCCTTCGAACCCGGTATGATTATCATTAGTTCTTTGTGTGGTGTAAATTAAAAAAAAAACAACAACAAGTCATTGCATTTGCACTAATATTCAGCCTTGGCACTGAAGCTGAAAAGTTTGAGATTTGATTTTGGTAGGCTTTAACAGAGGAGCTGCTTCATTATTATGCAGATCAGACCTGTTGTGTCCAAGTTTTTTTCCCCTTTAATGTTTCTCCATAGGAGACTGAGTCAAGGTTCTCAGTAGAAAAATTAGGATCCATTACAGTTATATCATTACACTTGGCTGACAGAAGGAAAAAGACAAGCTTTCTGGCAAAAGCATTCTGTAATCTCAGAGTAGTCATTAAAAATCCAAAAGCAAGTTTCAGTATCATACCTCTTGGTGTTTCATTCAGAGAGCTCAGAATTAAAAGCTGATTCATGTGGTGGTTTGTACACACTGTTCATTCACCATGCCATGTATAAATGGTCTGAGTCAAATAATGAAAAATAATATGTCTCAATGCTGAACAGTGTGAGGCAGATGTGCCTCAGTATCTAATTTCCTTCTTGCTCTAACAGACAGAATGCATACTGAGTGGTAAACAGTTTGTTTAATTTGTGTTGGCAGGCTAATTATTGTGCTGGACATCAACAGGTTATGGTATTATGCTATCTACAACACAAATTGTGTTGGAATTTGTCAAAAACGGTGCATTAATCTCCTTCAAGTCATCTCTCACTCACTCACATTTGCCGAAATGCTTAATCCTACTAGGAATCTATTTCAGCTGACTTTGGGTGAAAGCGGGGTACACCATGAACAGCTCAACCAGATCATTGCAGGGCCAACACACACACACACACACACACACACACACACACACACACACACACACACACACACACAAAATTGTTCACACTTATACACCTAGGCCACTGAAACAGCCAATTAAGTGCAATTTGGAACAGCCAACATGCAAACTCTTTTCTCAGGCTCTCTCAAGCTAAGGACCTTCTTGCTATGAGGTAGACTTGCCATCGTGCCGTGCAAGAATGTGATCTTTCATCACTCACTCATTCGCTTTATACTATTAGGGTCTATCTCCTATCTCTGCATAGTGAGCGAAGGCAGAGTACACCCTGAACAGCTAGCCAGACCATCAAAGGGTCAAAAGACACACAAGCTTTTACAATCTTTCAACACACACAAAACTCACACCTAGGGGCAATTTGGAGAAGCCATTTATCCTCTCGTGTGTGTCTTTGGACTTTTGGAGGAAACCAGAGTACCTGGAGAAAATCCACACAAGCACAGGGAGAATGTGATCTGCAAAACCCAATTCATTCTCAAGATATACCAATCCGCCATAACTGTGCATAACAAAAAAGTGAAAAACAGTGATTATCTCATTCCAGTGGTAATTGGGGTATGCACTCACACCCTCACTCATCCATTCACTCACTCACTCATGCATTCACTCACTCACTCAATCATTCATTCATTCACTCACTCATTCATTCATTCACTCACTCACTCATTCACTCCCTCACTTATTCACTCCCTTACTCACTCACCCACTCATTCACTCACTCATTCACTCACCCATTCACTCCCTCACTAATTCACTCCCTTACTCACTCACACACTCATTCACTCACTCACTCATTCATTCATTCACCCACTCATTCACTCACCCACTCATTCACTCACCCATTCACTCCCTCACCCATTCACTCCCTCACTTATTCACTTCCTCACTAATTCACTTCCTTACTCACTCACACACTCATTCACTCACTCATTCACATACTCACTCATTTACTCATGCACTTATTCATTCCCTTACTCATTCATTTACCCACGTCTTTACTTACTTATTCACTCACTCACAGATTCACTCACTTCTTTACTCACTAACTCATTCAATCACTCACTCCCTCACTCCCTCATTTGCTAAACCACTTACTAAAACGCTTTGTGTTATATCTATTGTTTGTTTATTTTATACAAAGTATAAAAGTCCTTTAAGTGTGGTGATTGGAGTTTTGCCATGGGTTATAGAACTGAATTTCTCCCACAGCATCACTGGGCTTGCTGTCCATGATACGTTGAAGTGATTATCAACATACTCTGACTATCCAAGAGTCCTGAGAGCGCCATAAGCAGCCTTCACACTATAACAAATTGGCCCTGTGTATGCTATATAGAAATACGTTTGGCATTCGCTAGGTTTGGACATTGTTTTGAATTCATTGTTATTCGTTTTAATAAGATCCCACATGTAATTCTTTGTTCCATTCATCAAGAAAAAAAAAATGCATGCGAGCAGCCTGTACTCAGTGAGGAAGCGCTATACGCCATGGGAATGTTTTGTTTGCTCATTCGCCCACCCAAAGCAAGTTAATTTGGATGGAGTTGAAGAGACATATCTGGCTTGTGAAGAGTTGGGACTGTGAGACCTGAACCTTGAGGCTTCTTGGGATGCAGCTGCTTCTCAAGGTGAAGGTGTGGGTGGTTGACATGGAGTTTGAGATGGACCGTGGATTATCTTTGCCTGATGGATGGCTGCTTCTTCTGGGGTGTCTGCTTCTCAACACCCCCATAACCACCACCACCCCCTTAGCATATATATATTTTATACTTGTGTACAAATGTCAGTGCAGATCTTTTTGCAAACCATCCATTTAAAACATTCCTTCAGCACCCACTCTGGTTTCTTAGTGAAAAGTTATCAAATAGTTTTGATCTCGTTTTGAATTCTTTCTGATTTTTGATTTGTTGTCAGTTTATTCTCTCCGGCCCTTGGGATTCTATTCATTTTAAATTTTGACTTTTCTAACTTGTTGATGTTTGTTTCTTTATAATCTGAAGGCTACTTTGCAAGAAAGCCTCCTGCCCGGCCTTGCCACTGTGCAGACCCAGGACCCATTGGGAAGCTATATCTTGCAGACAAAGCTATTCTTGAGTGATCTTCTTGGCCTGTCAACCTTCCAGGCACAGTGAGAGGAAATTAACTGATGTATTTATATGAAATTTAACCTCTCACATAAAATGATTTCTGTTCAATTTAATTTGTAACTTGCAGGAACTGTTTGGCGTCTTAAACACAGCGGTTCAGTGCAGTTCCAAAGAGTATTGGACCACAGTGACATCGTCTTGGCACAGTTATGATGTTTGCCATCAACTGGCATTAGCCACGATAAACTGTGAGAATTTTTTTAAATGTTTGAAATTTCATGGCAGTACTCAAAACCGTGTATCACCATCTAGCTTCCGTGCAGCTTCTGTGTTGACACCTTTATCAATCTTTCTAAACCACATAAAAAAACTACTATCATTTTAGACCCCGCTGAACCATCGTCAAACTGGTTCCTGCGTTGTTTTGCCTCTCCATCATCATATTCTGGCGATTCAGCATGGTTTGTAGCTACACTGAGCTGCCATTTGAGGCTCGCTTTAAACTGCTCTAGACATGAGAGTTTTCAATACTTTTACACAACTCTGTGTCAGAGATTTCATCATTACACTCGACTTCCGATTACCATTACTCTTGTAACTACATACCCATTGTTTAATAGTCACTGAACAATAAACTGGCAAGGTAAGGAGATTTTTCTAGATATGTACTTTCCAGCTACTCTTTGTTTTGTTGTATTTCTACTTACAAGAAACCTGTGCCAAGTAATTAAGATCTGTGGAGGTAAGATGAGGCTCAGATGTGGTAGGAGTGGTTTGGAAATCTGTTTTCTAAGTGACCTTAGGAAGAAAATTGCTTCCCAGTATGTCTGCTAAAGAAAAGAAAAAATGCACTCTACAATCATGCACGGCTTGCCAAGCTAATATTCAAAGCCTTGTTGATTAGTTCGAACTCATCACATCAGGAGCAAAGTCACAGAATAAAGAGACCGAGACATTAGTGAGTTGATTTCATTACAAACGGAGGGCAGAAGTTCAGATCTTAACACAATGTTGCTTTGAGTGATAATCCCGATTGTGAATTGAATGCTTGGTCTGGCAAACAATTTATCATGAAAATCAATGTGCTTTTTTTAATCTGTTTGTTCCAGAATTTTCAGCCTATCATCAATATTAGATTTAGCAGTTTTGCGAGACTGCCTGTAGTATTTAAAATCTATTATTCAGACTAATTGTACATAATTTCACACCCAGTCAGGTTTATATTGTTCAAAGGGAGTCAGTACAGTTCACATTATTCCTACTTTAGATTAATTGAGCTCAATACGTTTGACTACATGGGCGATATGGTGGTGTAGTGCTTAGCACAGCCACCACACAGCAAAAAAGGTCCTGGGTTTGAGTCCTGGGCTCAGTGCGTCTGTGTGGATTTTGCATGGTCACTTGCATGGGTTCCCTCCTCATACAAGGGGTACTCTTCCAAATTGCCCTAGATGTGAGTGTAAATGGTTGTGTGTTGGTTCTGCAGTGGATTGGTCGGCTTTTCAGGGTGTATGTGGAGTAATTGGAGGAAACACACAAACAACTCTAAGGAAGAACATACAACTTCACACAGAAATGCCCTCACCAAGTCCAGGACTCAAACCCAGGACCTTCTAATACAATATATAATAAAATGGTATAATAATTAAAACGCTACATTTCTTAGAATCTAGTGGATAGAATAAACAGTTATTCTGTAAGTTATTCTATAATAGACCTCTCGGTTAAATGCCTCTTGAGGCTATGAGTTCATACCTGATTTGATGTAATTGAATAATTCTTAAATATGCGCATAGCACACAGCAGAAAAGCATCTCAGAACATGCATTGTGTCAAACCTTGGGGTGAATGAGCTACAACAGCACATAGGGTTGTGCGCATCCCTTCAGTCAAGACCAAGAATTTGTGGCTACGGTTGGCACAGAACTGGATGTTTTGAAACATTTTTCCATTTGCCAACTGTCCGTTTTCAGTGATTCTGTGCCCACTGTAGCTTCAGATTTCTGGCTGATATGACTGGAATTCAGGTCTTCTGCAATAGTAGCCCATGTGCCTCAAGGTGCTGTGTTGTGTGTTCTGAGATGCTTTTCAGTTCATCATGGCTGTAAGTAGTTGTTTGAGTTACCCTCGTCTGCCTGTCTCCACCTACCGATCCCACTCATGGGATTCTTTTTAAACAGTTCTGTGTAAGGTCTAGAGAGATTTGTGTAAAAATCCCAGGAGATGAACAGTTGAAATACACTAAACCAATCCACCTTGCAAGTGTGAATTTAATTTTATATGAATAAAACTCCACATTTAGAACAATTTGGAACATTTTGTTGCCATAATCAAATACTTTACACACCAGAGGCGGGCTGTGCATTTGGTACCTGGGCCTTTAGTGGGGACTCAACGGACTTAATCCACCTCTTAATACCACCACTATCATGTCACAATTATAGAAACCATCAGAAATAAACAAAAACGAAAATATAACAAGACCTGGCATTACAGCGAGAGAGGCAGTTCATGTATTGAGGGTGAATACCATTTTTACTAAAGCAAGAAACCCAGTTAACCCTTTACTATTACATAACTTCCACCAGTGATCACTGGTCGGCCATATGTAACAAATGTAAATGTTATGGCTTGGTGAAAAAGGGTTCAGAATCAATATTTGTTTAATAACATGACAAAAACATTAAACATTTAAATAAAATACATTATACTCACCAGAGATGCTGATTATTTATAGATAAAATCCCAACTTGGCTTGTCGAACAGTTTTGCTGTGAAATCAGAGGACAGAAAAATGCTGACGTTACTGTGAGCCAGCTAGCTGACCCTGGAAGGCGAATTTAAAATCTGATTGGTAAAAGAAACAACCCCATCACTAATATAGTTCAAGTGACATTGGCCAGCATTGCTGATTCTGAAGGCCCTGAGCAGATTAGATTGACATGGCAGCACATAGAGGCTGAAATCTGATTGTACAAAAAAAATAACATCCACATATACATACAGGAAGCAGTACAGCCAAGAGACACGCTATGAGATGAGAAGAATGGAATGTTGGGAGTAAATTAAAATAATTTCATGAACCAAATACTAGACTTTAAGTTGTAAATGTAGGTCAGTTCTTCTGATAGTGTTTGGGCCAGCAGAGAAGGCTTTGCTGGCCCCGACGGCCTGCCACTGGTATACACACATACTCACACACAATACACACACACACACACACACATACACATACACACAATCAATACTGCATTAACACCGGAGTGACCGTGTGTTTTTGCCATTTTTGAAACAGCTCAAATTGCTCCTGGTGACCCTTCAGTTGGGCAACACGGTGGCGCAGAGGTTAGCATGTCCGCTTCACATCAAGAAGGTCTGGTATCGATTGCTGGGCTTGGGGTTTTTCTGTGTAGAGCCTGCATGTTCTCCCTGTGCTTGCGTGGATTTCCTCCGGATACTCCGGTTTCGTCTGACAGTCCAAAAACAAGCACAGTAGGCTAATTGGCTCTTCCAAATCACCTCTAGATGTGAATGTAAATTGTTGTGCGTGTGGTGGCCCTGCACTTGTAGTTTGTAATAGCAATCCCAAACTAATTAAAGTAATGAAACTAGTGTAAATTAATGATGTGGTATGAGTTAAGCAGGGAAGAAGAAGATAAAAAAAAACTAAATGCCTTTGTGCAGAAGTGGAAGTAAACTATTTGGTTTGCAATTAAAAAAAAAAAAAAAGCTGAGTGATGTGTGCTCTTCCACAACACACCTAAACCAGTTTGCAAATTAATTTTAATATTTAAACAGCCACCACGAGTTATGAACTGTGGATGAGGAGAAGATTAAAATACACTTAAATATTGATAGATATAAATAAACACTCAGTAATTTGTTCCACTGACATTATTAAATTATTCCAGGAGGAAGATGACTCATCTGAATTTTTTGCCTTTTCTTATTACTTATTTGCCGTACCGCTTAATCTTACTAAGGTCACGGGAAGAGCCTATCCAAGCCATCCAAGCCAGGCAAAGGCGCAGTACTCCCTGAACAGCTCGCCAAACCATCACAGGGCAACACATAACTATTCACACTCACACCTAGGGGCAATTTGGAACAGCCAGTTAGCCTAATATGCATGTCTTTGGACTGTAGGAGGAAACTGGAGTACCCATAGGAAACTCAAGACACCCTCACCGAATCCAGGACTCAAACCCAGGACTTTCTTGCTGTGGGGAGGATGTGTTAACCGCTACTTCCCCATGCCACCCCACCTCTTCTCATTACATATGTGGAAGTAGAATATGAGTAAAGGGCAGCAATAAATGTGTCTGATTATACGAAATATTACATACATATTACACACAGATACACACTACCTGTGTTACCTCTCTAGTAATCACAACCATATGCCATAAAAGGTCAGCACACTTATGCTGTAACATTTGTGTTATGCTAAAAACCTGTAAGATTCTTATGGAATATCCTCACATTATATACAACATTGTTCTTAAGCAGGCTAAAGCTCTGAGTGTGTAAAGCTAAATACTTACTGCGCATTTACTCAAGTGTAACTGCATGTTTCTTCCTAAGGAACGTGTTATTTTTGAATCAGATAAAGTGCTTTTCACTATTCTTACTTATGAGCAGTTAGCTGAAGGAAAAGAATAAAACTTTTCTCTTGGTACGAAAGTCGATTTTGTGAATAGAATTCTTCAATGAGATGCACACTACGTGTAACTTTCAAGTGTGCTGTTTTTGTCTCTTGAGAAATTATAAAAAACAAATAAGCCTGGGAAATGTGGCTATTTTGAGCATAGATGTGGAGAGAGCCAGCTCTGAGATCTCATCCTTTTATTTCTGTTCACAGTATTATTGTGGGGCAGCATGGTGGCGTAGTGGTTAGCACGTCTACCTCACAGTAAGAAGGTCCCGGATTTGAGTCCCAGGTTTACTGTGGAGTTTTCCCCAAGCTTATGTGGGTTTCCTTCAGGTACATTGGTTTCCTCCCACAGTGCAAGTGAAGATTAGGCTAATTGGCAGCTCCAATTTGCCACTAGGTGTGAGTGTTCATGGTTATGTGTGTGTGTGTTGGCCCTGAGGTGGACTGGTGAGCTGTTAAAGATGTATCCCTTTTTTGCCCAGAGTTGGCTGAGATAGGTTCCAGCCTCCCTGCGACCCTAGTTGTATAAAGAGGTTTGATGAATGAATGAATGAATGTTACCGTCTGTGAGACTTGAGTCAGGTTGTTGATTTCTGGTATAGTTTGTAGTAATGAAAAGTTATGATGTTAACAAAGATAACAAATTAAAGCTTAGTTTAGCCGAGCTAGCAGGTGGCAAAAAAAAAAAAAATGTGTGTGCTTCCTGGAGTCAGCCTTGTCTGGCATTTACATGTTCGCCCAAGCGTCCAATGAGCGTGTTGTAGAGGGTCAATGTGAGCTAAACCGATAGTCAGAGAGACTGAAAACACTGTCAACCAGAGACAATGCAGTTTCTAGCCGCTCTTTACACAGTGCTCCAAATATTCCTATCTGCTATGGGCTGAAGTGGGTGTGGCAGAAGAAAATATGTTATTATTTTTGTTTGTATGTGGCTGTGATATTTTGTAATGATTTCATTTGGTTCTATTTCCTAAATCTGGAATATCCTCAAATAAATCTCCTAATTTACTTTTTCTTTAACCTTCTAGGCAAGATTTCAGGGAGAAAAAAATAATAGCACACCTCCAATTCTGTTCTCATTCTCTTTCCAAAAATAACTTCTTCATCTTCGCATTCAGTTGCACACACACACACACACACACACACTGATTGCAGACATACGGTATAGTTCGTTTGTTTATGTATAGCTTTAAACATTTAAAGATTCTGTGGATGAAACCCAGCAACACACAGTACAAACACAGTCCTTCAATAAATGCAGGAAATTCATCACAAGAGTTATTTTTAAAAAAAATCCAAAACATACAACCAGTGATTACAAATCACACTTTTACATTTCACACATATTATTTTCACATATTAATAAAAAAATCCCTTTCAGGCATTGTTCTTGCCTCAGGCATGAATCCACTTCAGAGTCATGAATTCATAGGTCGGTGTGTGTTTACTGAGCTCGGCAGTGGAACATGATATTTTCCTGACATTGCTGGTACATGTTGTTGCTGTTTTGAATTCCTATCTGTGTTTACTTTTTTCACTTTTAAAAGGAATGCAGCTGTGAAAGGATAAGAAATGGATATAAATAAAGTCAGACATTCCAACCAGGTCGTGGGTTTTAGAAAAGAAAGTGCATGTGTGTGTGTGTGTGTGTGCGTGCATGTGTGTGTGTGTATGTGTGTGTGCGTGCATGTGTGTATGTGTGTGAGTGTTTGCGTGCATGTGTGTGTGTGTGTGTGTGTGTGTGTGTGTGTGTGTGTGTGTGTGTATGTGTGTGCGTTCGTGTGTGTGTGTGTGTGTATGGGTGTGTGAGGAGCTTGACAAAGAGAGCCGCTGCTGATGCTTGTCAACGCAGCAGGTGCTGATGTATGAATACTGTGTCTATGCCACTTTCTCTTTATCAGAAGTGAATGAGTCTGTATGTGTGTGTGTGTGTGTGTGTGTGTGTGTGTGTGTGTGTGTGTGTGTGTGTGTGTGTGTGTGTGTGTG
>JAOUQZ010043813.1:0-12450 GCA_028564935.1 Neosilurus hyrtlii | reverse complement strand
ATATATATATATACACATATACACACACACACACACACACACACAGATAGACAAAAGTGGAAAATGCTTAAATAGACAGTTGCAGTTTGTCACATCACTTGGAGCAGATTTATTGTGATGCATTAAAATGAAGAAACTAAGTATAGAAATGTACTCTTTTTTTTCCCAAATAATACATTCTAAAACTTTAAATAAACATAAAAGCACACAGTTACAGAGCTTATGTTTACAAGTGCTATGTACTTCAACTCTGAATGAGTTTAAAAACATGCTTTTAGCTACACAGCACTTAGCTCTGAGCCGAGCTCACCTGACCTCTTCGGTCATTATTAAAATATGAAAAATTGGTTTTGTTTCTGTGAAGTATATACTAAAACAGTTATTTACTTCAGGCTTGATAAAGGTCACTGTATTAAAAATTCTGTCTCGGACACTATTCAACGAAATCCAGCTCACCTTCAGTGTACTTCACTGAATAGTCTCCGAGACCAAATTTTAATATAGTGACCTTTATCAAGAATACGAAGGATTATAAAGACAACAAATTCTACAGACTTCATTACAGAATTTTAATGTCTTAAGTAATGTTT
Source organism: Neosilurus hyrtlii (assembly GCA_028564935.1). NCBI lineage: Eukaryota > Metazoa > Chordata > Actinopteri > Siluriformes > Plotosidae > Neosilurus > Neosilurus hyrtlii. The sequence goes on along the minus strand of JAOUQZ010043813.1, from coordinate 11,860 downwards.
GCAAAATAAAAATAGGAAAACATTAAAAATCCGAGATGGCAAAACCCCTCAGCCACTCAGCACTTTTTGTGAAATAGCCCTGACAAAATTTATAAAGGTCAAGGCCATTGGGACAGGGTCAAAAGTCAAACAGAGGAACTAACCAGCCTATGAACACCTGCATACAATGTTTCCGAATGGTTCACCCAGCAGTTCATGAGAAAGAGCCCAGAATAAAAATGAGGACAGTAACAATAACCCCACAGCCAGAGGATTGAGGGGTTCAATATACATGTATATATGTATATGAACACACACCAGATTTTAAGAATATTCATTTTTGGATTTAAGTCACAGTGGAGAGATACTCTAGTTCAGTCAGAGATCAAACACAACAAGAAAGATAGACGAGTAGGGAATTCGGCCTTCTATCAAAAATCATAACATTTATTCTTCATGAGTTTTTGCCAATAAAAAAAAAGAAGAGAGTGCAGAACTGTTCAGAACTCGGCTCAGATGAGCACAAAGCAGTCATGCACACACGCACACAGTTACAGTTTAGTTACAGAATTAAAATGTTAAATTTTGTGGGGGTTTTATTTTTATTTTCCAAACCCAAAGGAAGTCTCTGTTGCACATAAGAGTTGGAAATTCCTTGAACGGGATGAGTCACTAACTTTCAGACATGCTGCATGGTGAGGCCTAACACAGCCAGAGCCATGTGCTTAACACTGATTAGCGGCACACGTACTGAACTAAAACACTGTGGGGATTCGGTGAAAAACAGGCGGTGTAGACCAGCTCAGATCAGAGGGTCTCGACCTGCACCGCAGCACTAACCTCCTCAAACTCCCATTACCAATAAGACTAAACCCTTCCTGTAATTACATTCACCCTGATGTAATCATAACTCCTCGATCCTCGTGTTATATTCAGCACCAGAACAGCAATGACAAATAAATGTATACAATTAATACATTTTAAAATAACAGTTAAATCTAAACATTCAGTTAAAAAGAGCACACGGCTCTATGCACTGACCAAAAAAGTTGGACAAATTTAAACGTTTAAGTTAGAAATAAATTGTGCACACTTATCATTGCAACTAGTTTCATAGACTTGCTTAGGTTTTTGGTGTCCCCTGCCTCATCCCCACCCCATCATAGACATCAATTTTTTTTTTGTGGTCATAAATATTACCACAAATAGTCTCCCTTTCCAGTTTAACTGAATTTAAATAATAAATAAATAATATGGTTTGGAAGAAGCCCAGAGTGTCCTTTGATTTAAATATTATACATAAAAGATAATCTGGCATATCAAATATCAGGGCAGTATGGTGTCGCAGTGGTTAGCATGTCCGCTTCAAGCGTGGTCACCCGGCTTCCTCCCGCAGACTAAAGAGTTACGCCCATTAGGTTAACTGGCTGTTCCAAATCACCCCTAGGTGTGAATTTGGATGGTTGTGTGTGTGTGTGTGTGTGTGTGTGTGTGTGTGTGTGTGTGTGTGTTGGAACTGCAACAGTCTGGTGAGCTGTTCAGGGCATACCCCACCTTTGCCCAGTGTCGGCTGAGATAGGCTCCAGCCTACCCGCAACCCTAACAGAATTAAGAGATTCAACAAATGAGAGGAGATTTCAAATGACATAAAAGAAATTGACCTCACCATGGACAACTTCCACATCCTTCAATAAACACACACACACACACACACACACACACACACACACCAGATGGGACTAGTATGCAGCATGACTGAAAACCTTAACCTTATATCTGTATCACTAATATCCATGCTCGCTAGCAACATCTGTGTATTCGCCCTAAACATCATTCAAACTCAGCTCTTCTCAGTCAATAATTTTGGGTTTCATTCTCAAATGGAAAAGTATATTACCTTTATATCAGTCCTAGTTTTAACTGTTAAAAGCATGCTAAGTTAAAGTCACAACTTCCGTGGACAGGAACAAGTTTACAGTGATACTGAGAGCCAGTGACAAACTGCAGTCGACCACTTCCGGAATGTACATACCCACCCAAGCGTGTCCCTGAATGTCACATAAGCTAGAACGGCAGCGTGATCATCATCGTCGGTCAAGTCCCAGAATACAGTAACCACGCTGTCCCTTTTTTGGATTCGACTTTACCACAGAACGTGTGCAAGTGTGTGAGAAAGAAAATATGTAGCATAATTCCTACCTACTGCACAATAAAACCTTAACTGAAAAGAATTTAAAATATTTTGGCATAAGGAGATGCAGGAGAGCAGCTCTGCGAAGCTTATGACATGAATATGGAGCTATAAATTTATGATCATAGTAAAATATCAAGCTACTGTGTCATTCTATGTGAACTGAAGAATGAATGCCTGCAGGATGAACACGTCTTTCCTGCTACGGCACTGATTTGTCTAGACAAAACCACCTTGTGGGTTTTAATCAACTCTACACGCCGGAGAGCACAGGAGCTTACATTTTAGGGTTTCAGCTCATGCTCAAGACAATGATGGAAGTTTATTGTTAGTAAGCTTAAGTGATGTGTAAATAGTTTTCATTAAAGTTGCCAGAAGTAGGATTTGATTGCACAGATTAAACTCATTCATCTGAGAGAGATTTCAAAGTCTTACTAGTGTATTAAAGGGTATGTCTTAAACCGTACACTACACATTAAATAACGACACATTAAGTGAACAGTGTAACTCTTCAGTAACAGGGCACTGTGTGTAAACCAATAGATAAGGTTGCTTATACATTAATGAAAGGGAAATCAATGGATAAAAGTGTATATATATATATGAATTACCTATTAGTGTGAAATAATAACTGCATGTCTATTGGCACTCATAGTTCGAATACCTATGACCTTGATTTTGACGTTTTAAGGTCACTGTGTTTTGTGAAAACGTGTATATGGCTTCCTATTGGTCCCCTGTTGCATCTATGGGTCTTTATCACTCTGTTCCTGAGATAAAAACAACTTTAATTAAATATGGGACAGGTCTATCTTCAGAAATGTGTGACCTTATGTGTGAGTTATGGAGTGCCAACAGACATATTTTAATGTTTCATATTTTTTTTTAAATATGGTTCATTTTTAAAGCATGACAATGATGATGTCACCTGCTCCAAGTGAAAATATAATTCTGTTATGGTAAAGTCTGACACCCCCAACACACACACACACAGACACACACACACAGACACACACAGTGTAGCCCTGGGTTCACATTTGTTCCTGAGCCATGGAGAATTGCACTGTAAAAAACCTTTCAGGGAAAAAACATTGTGTATTTTAACAATACAATATTATAGTGCTTTGAACACTGGGCTTTGGCTCAGTCCAAGCCGAACACTTCCCCATGCTTTATACAACTAACCTGAGCTTCTCATCAGGGTGAGAATGACCCCAAAAGGGTCATTTCAGTAATCACAGTATTTTATTCAGAGGTAAACCTTTCCCTTAGAAATAAACAGTGTCTCAGAAATTCTGTTCATCCATCTTTTCCTCTCTCTCTCTCTCTCTCTCTCTCCTGCAGGTAATTCCTCCATGATAAAAGTATACAAGTACTCAGAGTTTTACTCAGTGCATCAGTTCCTACTCTACAGAAAGAATAGCAACTAAATCCCATGGAAGAAACATTTCTTGACTTCCTGTAACAGTTTCATGGTGCCAAATTCAACGGTCTAACTGAAAACTGAACCGTGTAATGAATATGTAAAGTTTTATAGGATGGCTTAAAATGTCACCAAGCTATGTTTTAAATAACAAAATGGTTATCCACCTATTTTTAATTATTCTTTTTAAGTGAGCTTAACAACAGAAGTTCAGTCATTCATTCATTCATTTTCTGAGCAGCTTAATCCTAATTAGAGTAGCGGGAAAGCAGGCACCCATCCCAGGCAACTCTGGACAGCTCAACAGGCCATCACAGGGCAGAAACACGCTGGTGGCAATGCAGCCTACTCTTGACAAAAATCAGCAATGGTTCTTTTACACCATAGACAGTGAGAGACATGGTTAGACTTTGATAACACAGTTCAGCCTTTAATACCCCAGTTAGCCGCACTTGGGGGGGTGTAGCTGGGACATCCCGCTGATGGTGAGGCTTGAACCTCCAACCTTGAGATCAGTAATTCAGTACCCTACCACCGGGCCACCACTGTCCCACAACAGAGGTTGCATTCAATAAAATATTAAACTGTAAACCTACTTCAAAATTAAAACATTTTAAGGGGGACATCAGCCACCCACCTAATAATATGACTTTTTTTTTTTTTTTACATAAATGTGATGGCACTGAAAAATCTTAACCAGATGACTACCGCAGTATCAGCCGCTTCAGGATGTTTTAAAATGTAGATAAAACTTTAGTTGTACAAATTAATGTGGTAAGAAATTCAGTATTATAACTGATGTGTTTCATCTCCCTACAGTCATGTTGTTTAATTCACAGCTCGAAAAAGCACATTAAAACATGTCCAGTACTTCTTTAAATATTTATAGCAGACTTAGGCACTTGCTGAAGAGCATTTTGCTTATTGCTGGAGGCACAAACTGCCTCTTTCTTCATATAATGAACCACCAACAGACAGATAATTCTACCATTAAACTCAAAATAATAATCTAAGATGGGTAATCTTCCAAATAAATAAACATCTCTTCTTTAAGTGGTGTGAGTTAAACTGTATGAAATTACTACATGAAAAAGTTATTTGAGCAAAACCTTCATAGCATTTTAGCATCTCTTCCCATTTGTTCTTGTGCTACTCATAACATCTACCTGTTTAAACTGTGCCCACTTAACTATAATGTAGATCCCCAAGCTCGTATATTGATTATTAACTTTAGCTACCCAGCTTACTTTATTTAATCTATAACATCAGTGAGCTTGTTTTGTTTAGGAGCAGTCTTCAGTTGTCATTTACTTTTACAGTAGGTTCATTTGCAAAAGGGTACTGCAGGACATCGGCAACCTAATAATAGTACTTCTGTTTAAACTGAGAGGTTCCGTTAGAACAGCCATGAAACTTATTTCCTCTTCACTGTGTGTGTGAACAGACACGCAAACACAAGCAGCTAATGTACATGTGAGCATACAGTACAACAGCAGTATACAAGCTAGCAGAGAACATAGCACATTTATTTACATTAACATATGGTGGAAAAGGTATATGAACGAAGAATACATTTAATAAATTATAAATATAAGCAAGTTAAGTTGTAAATAAGTTTTAATATTAATTGCATGAAAAAAGACTTCCCCGTTCACGATCACTTATAACCCAGACAACACTAAAAATACAATATGGGGAAAATGTGATGGCCTGAGACTTCACAGACAGGTTCAGCTATTTTTTAGATTCAACAAATTACAGTAATAAACTTAAGTAAATCATGTTTACTTCGTCCACTTACTCAGTATCTAATTACACAGAAATAAATGGTGAATAACCACAAAAGAACAAAGTCATACAGCCAAAGGAGGGGGGGGGGTAGAAAGAAAGAAATCAATCAATCAATTAATATAATAATAATAATAATAATAATAATAATACACACACCCAGAGGTTTCAAGCATTATATATTTTTTAGAAATTCTGAGTTTTCCCCCCACATGGATTTTGTTATCCAAAATAACACTTCTTAATCTACAAACTAACCCACCAGAAAAATATTCCATCAATACAAACTGGTTTTATGATGAAACTTTTGAGATTTTGGAACTTTCAATAAAGATTATCAGTCAGATCTTGAAATTTTATTTATATAAATAGAATTATTACCCTTTTTTAAAAATAATTATGAATAGTAACTAAACTGTGATGAAAACATCTTTATTTAGATCAAGTTGGTGCGCATCAGGAGCATGAGAAATATACCTTATTTATCACCACCAAACAGCCAATCTTATTGAAAACTATCAAACTAACATGTAACTTCAAGGAAATTGTTGAAAACTAATTTACATGTGGAATCTAACAATGTCCCTGAAAGCTTGTGGGTCAGTATGCCAATATTTGCAGTTACACAATAGTAGGGTTTGCACTTAAAAGTGAACAATTTACACAATACCCCTGATATACCGAACTTATTTTTGACCGGATTCTGAGACAGTGGATTCTGGTTCTCAGCCACTCATACTCATTCATATTCATACACAGTCTACTACCACACCAAGTAAATTCTAAAAACCCTGGATAAAACTCAAAACTCACATTTCCTTGTGTTTATCCTCCCCTAAAATCTGGTCATTCGGCTTGAGCCCATACCTGTTAAAGACAAAAAAGCAAAAGAGCAATTAATTAAAACAAAAGAAAACTGTACTTACTTGCAATTACACAATTCATGCAAAAGCAGATCTTGACCTATAAAATGTTTGTAGACCTAGTTGATATTTTTACTGCAGTCATAATAAATTGCTGATCAGCGTTTAAAGTTACACACTCAACGTGAAAATCATCCGCTGAGGATGTATTTAGGCAAATGGGAAGATTTATGAAAGTGTATTTAATTAGAGATGCATTTTCAGATTCTAAACTGGTATACAATTGAAGGTCAATACACTTTTAAAATAGGGAATATTGGGGAAACCAGAAAAAGTCATTTTAATAGTACCCAACCAAAAAAAAAATTCCGGCCCTTCCCTTCGGCTCTCCTTGCAAAGACACTCCTCCAGAACACACGAACATCTACGGCATAGCGGATCGGAAAGAGGGCCATAGCACTTTGCTCTCATACAAGTCTACTCCATATCTCCTTCACATCTAAGAAAATCCCAAGCACTACCATAATAAAGGTAAATATTTAACAACTACTCACAGATGTTGACTAGATCATTAGCTTTAACGTAATGTCTGCAACATGCCCACCAAACCTTGTGGTAGACACCAGTGAGACGCAATGCGCACACAAGCAGGCAGGCTTCCAATCGTTTTGACTAGATGCGCGTTTCATAGTTCTACGACTTCAAAAAAGGCTGGTTGTTGTTTTTTTTTTTTTTTAAACTTTCAACACTTTTGATGTAGTCACTGTGGTCAAGATATAGAGAGAACATCAAGAAATAACAATATAACATATTAGCCAGAGCTTAATTTAAGAAAAGAAACGGACGACATCCGCAAAGGGGAAGAACGAGCTCACATTGCAGGAGATGTCCAGATCAAAAGGTGAAACACCCTTTCAGAAATAAAACACTACTAGTGCATCATCTTTCAAAAATTACATAATTGGTTCCATAAATAGTGTGATCTGCAATATCTGCATGTGGATCACACTATAGGGGTGTGTGTTTCTGTGTGTGGAAAAGATAAACACAGAGTTCTGACCTTATCTTTGGTCATGCTGCCTCAACACACACACACACACACACACACACACACACACACACACACACACACACACACACACACACACACACACACAAAAGCTTCAAAACAGCACAAGTAGTAATTCTCGTTATGCCTTCCTCTAAAGATTCAAGAAGAAGAAGAAACACGAAAACATGATTATTAGTAATAAAGTTAAGATTTTTTTATTCCATGCCACACCCTTAATAAACAATACTCCAAGGAGGATGACTTAAAGAAAGGTTTGCCTAAACTGAATTAAAGTGATTAATCACGAACATGGCCTGTGGGGTTCCTGGGTAGATAGAAAAGCACCAGGAAAGCAACTGGGGAAACAAGGTAAAATTCTGATTCAAGTCTTTGTCCTCACTGACTAAGAAGTTGCCTGATGTGCAGGAATTTCGCATGATTAAATCAGGGACACAATCAGGGGAAAAAAGAGGACGAGGAACAAAGTCCTAGCATAAACCCCACAATTTGAAAGACTACTCAGTCGTATCCTTAATTATGGATGTGATTAAACATGAGGCACCTAATGAATTTTTATTTTCATTCATTTATTTTCTAGGCCACTTGATCCTAATTAGGGTTGCGGGGAGGCTGGTGCCCATTTTGGCCAACTCTGGGCGAGGGCGGGGTACACCCTGGACAGCTCGCCAGGTCATCGCAGGGCCAACACACATACAACCATTTACACTCACACCTAGGGGTGATATTGAACTGCCAATTATCCTCAAGTGCATGTTTTTGGATTGTGGGAGGAAACGGGAGTACCCGGAGGAACCCCACGCAAGCATGGGGAGAACATGCAAACTCTACACTGAAAACACCCAAGCCCAGGAATCGAACCCAGGCCTTCTTGCTGTGAGGCAGTCATGCAAACCTCTAGCGAGTCAAAAAAAATAAGTACACAGCACCCCATGCTGGCCCTGCTGTAATACCACACTTCCAAAAAAAAAAAAAAAAAAAAAAATTCACAATTCTAAAAAATTGAGCAGTTGGTTACAACTGTTGACTTGAAATTGTTTGCATGAAAACATCATTAACCAACCATGAAATGGTGTAAATATCAGCTGGTAGAATGTAACAATGCACTTTTAAATGCATCATATTTTTGTTTCATAATTCGTAATTCTGTCAGTTCAGCAGCAGCAGAAGTTAAGGTCATGCGGACAGATTGCTCAAGTAGATTAATTTTCCTGGATAATAGATACAAACTTCCTCAGGCGTACAGAGAGAGGCCAAACACTTACAATATGTGCATTACTGATAAATTAGGGATTTATTCATAGTTTGGAGTGGTGTATTCAGTTATCTAGTCACATGCGGTGTGAAATGTGTGTGTTCGACTGGCCTCCAACTCTTTAAACCGATTGCTAATCCAACCTTAAACTAATGATTTATTTTAAGTTACTTGAAGAAAAAATAGCCTAAATATTATGAATGGTGTTATCAGACAAGACATAATTATTCATATAGATGGAAATTTAGTTTACAAAGGATACTAGACATGAATTGTGCTCATATAGTAAAATTCTTAGGGTTTGCAACAAGTCTCAAGCTTTGAAAACTGTTCAGACTAACAAGATTAAAAAAAAATTCATGTTGCAATACATTTCCATCCGTTTCAAACTGGTCTCAAAAACTCTCGACGCCTTTAGTTAACAGATATAGGCAAGTATTTTCAAAATTTGTGGCATACTTATACAATTTTCTGGCAAATAAAAAACACCGCAACTCCTTTAATTTTGAGTAAAAAAAATGCTGAATTCTAACAACAAGAAAACGAATAAGGACTAGAATTAAATCACTTCCTGTGAGCTTCACTATACATTTCTAAATAACTTTATTCAATCATATACTGAAACATCAATGATTCGTAAAAAAACGTCATTTCATTCCTAATCCAGAATGAGGACGGCATGGTGGCGTAGTGTTAAGCACATCCTCGGTCAGGATGTCTGTGTGGATTTGGCATGTTCTCCCTGTGCTTACGGTGGTTCCCTCCAGGTAATCCGGTTTCATCCCACAGTCCAAAGACATGCATATTATTCTAACTGGCTGTTCCAAATTGCTTCTAGGTGTGAGTGCTGGCTCTGCAGTGGAATGGCAAACTATTTCAATTGTTTTTTTTTTTTTAAATGAGTTTGATTAATCAAGCAGAATATAAACTCATTTTAGTAAAATCCCTCCCAGAGGCATTTATAACAAGAACGTGATCCAGTATTCATGAAGATCCGGTTAGTTCAGAAAAACGGCCATATCCTGGTGCTCCTGGGTTCATTTAAATTTACAAACTAGATGACTTTGATGTGAACTTTAACTGAACAGATTACAACAATTATTACTGTACAACTGGCATGAGTAAATGGATTACACTGTCAAGTTCAAATAGATTATTTATGTCAACTCATTCGTTCCATATTAAAGACCTGTCAGAAAGCGATCCCAAACAAACCCATAAACTTTGGTATTCAAATAACATGTATGGATTATTCAGTTAAATGAAAACTAACAGCACCCTGTTACAAGATTTAATCCTGCTTTTGTTGCACATTTAATAATCATTTTATTATCTGTGGTTTTGTTGCCTTTTATGGAATTTTGTCACTGCAAAACATAAGCTGTGCTGGGAACAGACTCAGTATCCATCAAGTAATTGGCATTTATTAACACACGCAAGAAGAAAACTAAAAAAAGGAAATTAAACTTATGGAAATCAGGCAGGATTTTTTAAAGTAATGTTTAGCCCAGGAAAACATTTACCATACAAATTTCAAATTTATTAAAAGATGGATAAATGTATTTACACAAACAAAGCATGTTTAGAAAACAAACCAAAAAAAAAAAAAAAAACCCCACAAACACACACACACAGACCCAAATCTTTTCCCTTGCAATCCCCACAGTTTGGGATATAAAACCTCTGCTTACACTACTAAACATGTACAAAACACATTTGCAGCGCATTCTCCCCAATCCTAAGGCTAAACTTGGAAACCAGCAATTTCCGTATGATTTAAAGGTTCTGCGTGATTTAAAGGTTATGTAATGCAGGGGGGCATTGTTTATTAACTGACATGGGAATGGCGGGCGTGTGAACAGGCCTACGTGTCAGGATTCATCTTGTCCACAGGGGGCCTACACATACCACGTACTTAAAGAAAAAGACTGGCCAAGTCAAGAAAATTAGATTGCAATACCTTCTTAAGACTGAAATATATCTAATATCAATGATGATAATAATAATAATAATAATAATAATAATAATAATGAAGGCTGGCAGACTGTGAGCCCATTTCAAATGGGAATGTGTTCAAGTCGCAGTATCCGCTGAACAAACAATAAAATTAATTCATGCTCTGAAAGTGTTTGATATGTTTTGAAATTAGCCTAGTAAATTTTTTTATGTTGGAAAGTATTCTCCCAAGATGCCTAGTGTAGGCTTGCAGATTTCCCAGTGAAAGTAGCGCCTTACATTGAAACGCTTCTCAAGAAAACGTGACTCACTTGTCGAGAAAATCCTTGTCCACCACAGCACAAATGTCCAGCAGGGGATTTCCCATTCCAAAAAGAGCATTCTGACTGAAACGACACAAACATACATGTGACTTTGATTAGGCTTGTAAACAAGGCATAAATCACATCATGACAGGATTATGAAGACATTCAGTTATTCACTGTACCACAGGATTTTATTTAACCTACTTAAATATCTGCCCAGGGATTGTTTTTACAGTAAATATGAATTCTGAGTATTTGCCGTCAAAATGAGATCTTTTGGGACTTCACCCGGCAGAAATATGCAGTGGTCACAGATGGAACATTCAGTCAGGCATAAAACGGCACAGTAACAAGCACAAAAACAGGCTTTAAGCTTGCAAAGAAATATACTACACTCCTTGGTTGCATATGTGCCAGAGAGATAAGAGAGGACAGATATAGGGCAAAATTACAAGCTATATACTCATCTTGCGGTTATTTTCTCAGTCCATGCTGCTTATAGAACAAGTGTTTCTTTAAATAATCACCCATACGCCTGGTAAATGCCTGATGTAAAACTGTTAGGAAATCACTTGGTCAAACTGAGTGTAAAAACATTGAAAACAATCAAGGACTCCTCTCATTCACCCGGACCGTGAAAGCGCTCAAGTCCCACAGACCCCCAACGCTGCACAAAAATGCAGACTGGTGCAAATCAATAAGTTAAGCAACAGCTTGTACACAGTGTCTCCTAAGCACAAAGGTCTGTGAAACGAACTCATGGAGAAATGTTTCAAAGAGCAAAAAGGAACATCACCGAACACCAAAACATGTGACTGTCATATTCTCACTAAAAGGCTGTACTGGTTAAAAGACTGCAGCCTTCCTGGGAAAGTCTCTGAGTAACACACATGTATCTGTGGGAGGTTCAGGAGCAGGGGGTCGCAAAACACCTTCAACTTGTTTGTGTGCATATTTTATATATATATATATATATATATATATATATATATATATATATATATATATATATATATATATATATACACACA
>JAOUQZ010043812.1:0-12455 GCA_028564935.1 Neosilurus hyrtlii | reverse complement strand
TGTGTGTGGATGTGTGTATGTGTGTGTTGGGTATATTTTCTGTATGTGTGTATGTGTGTGTATGTGTGTATGTGTGTATGTGTGTGTATGTGTGTATGTGTGTATGTGTGTATGTGTTGTGTATGTGTGTGGATGTGTGTATGTGTGTGTTGGGTATATTTTCTGTATGTGTGGATGTGTGTATGTGAGTGTGTGTTTAAGAGAAAAGAGTTATCTGCTGGTCACAGCTACAAATCAATTACAGTCTATACTACTTTTTTCACTTTCCTGCTAGTTAGTAAATAAGTTAGTTAGCTAGTTTGTTATTCTGTTAATTCACTATTAGTAAATTAGCAAATTAATTAGTAAGCTAGTTTGTTACTGTTGTTGTACCTTTTTGTTTTTATTTATTTTTTATTATTATTATTATTGTTGTTGTTGTTATAATTATACACAATATTATTTTTTATTCATTAGTAAATTGTTTTGTATTATTTATTTACACTAACAGCATTATAACGTTTAATTTGATAAAATTTGAGTCCAATTTTTTATGGAACTTTTATTGGTGTTAATTAATTATTTTCTTGTAAATGTATATTTATTATTTCTGCACTTTATTCTGATTCATTTATTTTTATTCATTCATTTGCCAAACCACTCAATCCTACAAGGATTGCAGGTAGGGTGGAGCCTATCTCAGCTGACACTGGGTGCAGGCAGGGTATACCTTGAGCAGCTTGTCAGTCCATTACTGGGCCAACACTCACACACACAACCATTCACACTCACACCTTGGGGTGAATTAAAACAGACATTCAGCCTAAAGTGCATGTTTTTAGACTGTGGAAATGATATCACTGAGGTATATATAGTAAAGATGAGTGGAGAGAGAACTGAACCCTGAGGAACACCGTGGAGAGCTGAGACCATTCACAACCAAACCTGATAAAAAAATACAAACTTCTGCCTGTCTATAAAATCTAATTCAAGCTTTTTCTCTACGCTTTCTTCTTTCTTTCTTTCTTTGTTTATTTATTTCTTCCCATCTTTCTTTTTTCTTTCTTCATTTCTTTCTTTCTTATTTTTTCTTTCTTTCTTATTTTCTTCCCTTCTTTCCCTTTTTTTATTGTTTTTCTTTCTTTCTTTCGTGGTGTTAAATAAATCAGTAATGCAGACGGTGTGGTTTGTGTGCGTTGAGTAAACACTAATCAGTTCGAAGATTTGTGTGATGTGTTCAGATTGAAACTCTCAGTGAAACTCTCTCGCCTGCTCAGTGGAGGATGAGATGTGATCTTCCGTCTGTCACTGGAGTGCCTGAGTAATTTCCTGAGAGCAGAAAGGTGAGAAATGATTGATCTCCTCAGGGTTAAGCTTGCGGCTTTTACAGGAGTGCTGTGACGGCAGTCTGTGCAGCGATTATGGTCGAATGTATGAGAAAAGAGGAAAGAAATGGAAGAAAAGTAAACGTGCTGAGAAATTCCACTGAAGTGGACATAAAGAACACGTCTCAAAATCTCTCTCAGTTAAACCTGACAGCAGGCAATTTCAACTTTTTAACATACTTAATGATTTAAAAGTAAACTTAATGTTGAGTTTTCATTATCAGAATAACTTTTATGTATCCTAAACAGTTTTCTCTACTTCTATAAAATTATTGATCAGAATCACATCAAACTCTGTAGAGTGGTTCTTGTGGACAACAGCTATTGCATGGAGCTATTCCATGAGACCCGCTCCAATATAATAGGGACGAAATATGAAATGTGAGACACTGAGATGTTAATATATTTATAAAGAGAAGTGAATCATCACAACTCATCGTTACATCACTCTCTTTGTGACTACTCAGGAAATCCTACTTTTGAGAAAGCAGTAATTGCAGTTACAGAACACCTTTCTGAAGGTCCGCATCTGAAACTCCTCAACATCCAAACACTAAATGAATCCGGCTCTCCACCAATCAGCACCATCGTACCAGCGTGTTCCTATCAGCAGATGAGCTCTAGCTACACAGAGTCATGTGTGTTTTGATTCTTCTCGTTGGTTTAGTGTTATATGATGGCAGAATCCTTCTGGGATTCTGTAAGTAAGGAGAGGATTCTGGGAGTGAATTTGGATAATAAGGAAATACCCTGAACAACCACAAAAGCAGTTTGAAAATCAGTACAATAAGTGGAGATTTCTATTGTTTTACAACAACGTGGACACGGAACCCTTTCTTACACAAGTGTTTTATCATGGAGAGATGGTGTTTATGGATATTTGAACTTGGTCATGTGGAAGATGATGTTCGGCGAGATCGCATCTAGATAAGAGTGTCTGCCAAGTGCTCTAAATGTAAAAGACTTAATTTGTATGATGCTGTATCAGGTCACTTTTTTTGGACCAGAAACATGTCATAAATGAAAAAAATTAAAAGGCAAACTGCTCCAGAGTGTGGGGACAGACTAGAAAGAAATTTGGCAACGTTATATTACACGGCAATACCAACAGTTCTGCTGGGTCGGTTCTTTAAATTTTTCCACCCGACTGTAGATTCATGACGCCTCAATCATGGAATTTCAAAGTCCTACTTCTCAGTTTTTTTAATCAGAATCAGAACGCGTTCACAAACAAGGACTTTAACTTTAGTTTACCTTCACTCACTGTACAGAAAACATTGAAGTAAAGTAAAGTAGAGATCCTTATTGTCCACTGTTGCATGAACAATGAAAGTCAGTTTAGCACCTCTTTGCTTAGCAGCAATTATAAAAAAAAGTACACAATAGAAAACTAAGGTAAATACACTAAGCTTTATACATGCAAATACCCACATACACATATCCCAAACACATATACATCTAGCCACACATTCACACAAGGTGCATGGTATACACAGGGTGAGAGGTAGAGCTTTTTATTCATAAAGGTACATAATGCTGAAATGTTATATGATGCTCAGGACCCACTCTAAACATGAGTATTGCACTTAAACATGAGTATTTCACTGCACAGGAATATGGTCTGAAAGATGGTCTTCCTGTCCTCTGCAGTACAGCTGTTCAACCACACTGTACAGCAGTAGGTCAAGAGGCTCTCGATGGCGGAGCGGTAAAAGTTTGTCAGTATATATGGATTCCCAGATGTGGAGTTTGGAGGATATATGCATCCCCAGATGTGATGTTTTACAGGGTATGTAATTACCCAGATGTGGAGTATAAAGGATATGTGGATTCCCTGATGTGGAGATTGGGATATATGTAGATCTCTACAGTTGTGGAGTTTGAAGCGTATGTAGAATTCCAGATATGGGCATCGGGGGATATGTGGATTCCCAGATGTGATGTTTTGGAGGATATGTGGATTCCCAGATGTAGAGTTTCCTCCAAACACAAGTATGTGGATTCCCAGATGTGATATGTGGATCCCCAGATGTAGAGTATGGAGGATTTGCGGATCCCCAGATGTGGAGTATGGAGGATATGCGGATCGCCAGATGTGGAGTATGGAGGATATATGTAGATTCCCAGATGTGGGGTTTTTGATACATGTAGATCTCCAGATGTGGGGTTTGGAGGATATGTGGATACCTAAATATGGAGTTTGGAGTATATGTGAATTCCCAGATGTGATGTTTTGGAGAGTATGTAGATTTCCAGATGTAATCTTAAAAGGATATGTGGACTCCTTACCATTAAACAGATTGAGGATATGAAGGAGAGATCCCCAGCGCCAGCATCCTCAGACCTCCTGCAGTAGAATTTTAGTTTTGTATCAAGAGAACAAATAACCCAAGACCTTTACTGTATCAATGTGAGATGATAGACTGAAGGGAGTGTGAATGGTTGTATGTGTGTTGTGGAATGGACTGGCGAGCTGTTCATTAAAACAATTTCCCAAAACACTGTAGAACATTGTGTAAATCATGCAGAGCCCACGTCAAATCAGCTAGGGTGCAAACGTCTAATGTGTGGGATGAAGCGATTCTGTTCTCCCAGTTTTTTTTTTAAAGAAACATTTTGCTTCAAACCAAGAGAAATTATAAATGAGCGCATGTTTAACAAGGACACTTCTAATCTGAAATATCCTGCATGAAATCTGCTCACACTGTGCCACGCTCACTCTGAGTGGATGCTTTATAGGCCATCTCCAATTTAATCAGCCGATTTTCCATAATTCCGTTTTTATTTAATGAGAATAACAAGGAGAAAATCAGTCTGATCATCTTCCCAATCACTGCCTGATTAAAGGACTAAAAACTTTCAGCACTTAAAAATCGTCAGTTAAATAGGAACAAATAAAAGATGTTAAAATGTAAGAATTTAATGCCAGATTTTGACATGTTTAAAATTTACTTGCCATTTTCAATTTCCACCAAACCACCGACTTTACCTGATTCAAGAGGGATGAGGTAGCCATGGGCTAATGGATAGAAAAGTTGGTCACGGTTGGTCGCCTGAGGTGGGACTTGAACCCGGGTCTCCAGCACACTAAACCAAGTAGTGCCCCCATGGGCTATGGAGAAGGACACAATTGCTGAGGCACTAACACAAAAGCAAGGGGTAGAGTAAATCCAGGTTTTTATTCAGTAATGCAAAAAAAAACAAGCTTGTCAGCCTTAAGGGGAAAAAGGTCCACGTAAAAAGACACTCAAACAAAGTCATCAAGTAACTAAACAAAGAAAAGTTCCTTCAGAGTCCAGTAGTTAGAAGAAGGCTTAAACTAGACATAAACAGCAAAAAATCCTAGGAACAAAAAGCGCTCCACTGGAGGTAAAAAAAAAAAAACCCAAAAAAAAACAAAAAAAGACTGGAAGACAAACTAC
Organism: Neosilurus hyrtlii; assembly: GCA_028564935.1. NCBI lineage: Eukaryota > Metazoa > Chordata > Actinopteri > Siluriformes > Plotosidae > Neosilurus > Neosilurus hyrtlii. The sequence goes on along the minus strand of JAOUQZ010043812.1, from coordinate 7,669 downwards.
TAAAACTGAGATCAGAAAATCAAGCACAAACAAATACCAGTAATCCACAGAGAAACTCACGATAGTTTCCACATGGAGACTTGAGAACCCAGCAAAAAACACGGGCAGTGCACTTAAATACACAGGCAAAACGAGGCCCAGGTGATAGCAATGGTAACTGATTGGGACAGAGGTGACATGCACCATGGCGACATCTGGTGGTGGAGATTGGTGACAACGCCCCAAAAGCTCTGACAGGACCCCCCCCCCAAGAACACCCCTGGCGTTCCTTGGACGGTCAGGGTGATCATGGTGAAAGTCCCGGATGAGGGTACGGTCAAGAATGTTCTTAGCAGGGACCCAAGTTCGTTCCTCTGGCCAATAACCCTCCCAGTCCACAAGGTACTGAATTTTCCTCTTGGCCTTTCAGGAGTCCAGGATACGGTAGACCTGAAATGCTGGTTCGCCATCGATGATGTGGGGTGGGGGTGGGATTCAGTGGAGAAGTGACCACAGGGCACAACTTAGAGACATGAAAGGTGGGGTTGATCCGTAGGGATGGTGGCAGCTGGAGTCTGTAGGCCACTGGATTCACTCTTGAATACCTTGAACAGCCCAATGAAGCGAGGAGCCAGTTTCAGACTTTCCACCTTTAGGGGAAGATTGAGGGCACACAGCCAAACCTTAGTCCCAGGCCGTAGAGGGCGAGCGGATCTGCGGAGCCAATTAGCCTGTGCCTGGTAACTGCGGGATGCTCGGAGGAGTGCCATCCAAACCTTCCTCCAGGTCCGTCTGCAGCACCAGACAAACTTCTGGGCTGATGGTACCCCGACGTCCTCCTCCTGTTCCGGAAACAAAGATGGCGAGAACCCAAATAATCATTGAAAAGGTTACATACCCATGGAGAAGGTCTTCAAGGTGTTGTGGGCGTACTCTACACAAGGAAGCTGAGCGCTCCAGGTCCTGGGGTTGACAGAGGCCAGGCACCTCAACACAGATTCCAGGTCCTGGTTCACCCTCTCCGTCTGTCCATTGGACTCAGGGTGGAATCCTGATGACAGGCTCACCGCAGCCCCTTTAAGATGGCAAAAGGCTCGCCAAAAACTGGAAACAAACTGAGGACCCCGATCAGACAACATCCTGTGGAAGGCCAAAGATCCTTAAAACATAATCACAGATCATTCTCACAGTCACAGTGGCAGATGGTAGCTTAGGCAGAGCAATGAAACGAGCAGCCTTAGAAAAGCGATCAACCACCACCAGAATAGCAGTGTTCCCTTTAGAGGGTGGTAATCCGGTGATGAAGTCAAGAGAAATATGGGACCATGGTCTTCGGGGAATCGGCAGGGGATGAGGATGCAAGGAGTGGTTCTTATTGCGCACACATGTCAAGCAGGCAGCCACGATCTTGGAGCGCATAAGGACAAGCTCCGAGACCTCCTCTTGGATCTTGGGCTGGAACTTGTTGGGCAGGGCATCGGGCTTAATGCTCTTGGAACCTGGACGATAGGAAAGACAGAAGTCAAAATGGTCCAGAAAAACAGTGCCCATCGAACCTGACGTGAGTTGAGGCGTCTGGCTTGCCGAATGTATTCCAAGTTCTTATGATTGGTCCACATGACAAAAGGCAGTTGTGCCCCCTCCAGCCAGTGCCGCCGCTCCTAATGAGCTAATTTGATTGCTAGCAACTCACGGTCCCCAACGCTGTACTTCCTCTCCGCTGGAGTCTTCCACTCATCACCTCCCTGATTCTGACAAGGTGGAAGGCATTCCGCAGATGCAACTTGGAGAATACGGAGGCACCCTGCAGAAGCTCAAAGGCAGAGGACATTACGGCTAAGGGGTACCGGTTCCTGATAGTTATACCATTAAGCCCACGGTAGTCTATGCAGGGATGCAGTCCTCCATCCTTCTTCCCAACAAAAAAGAATCTGGCCCCTGCAGGAGAGGATGATGGACAAATGAATCCAGAGGCCAAGTCTTCCCTAATGTAGGTATCCATGGTGTCCCATTCAGGAGCAAACAGGGAGAAGATTCTTCCTCTGGGGGGCATGGAACCAGTTTGCAGGTAGATAGCACAATCATAAGGCCAGTGTGGGGCGGGGGGGCTTGCTTACTGAAAACCTCCTTGAGGTCCAAGTACTCGGCTGGGTTCTTCTGTCATGGTTGGTTGCCTGAGGTAGGACTTGAACCCAGGTCTTCAGCACACTGAACCAAGAAGTGCCCCACTGGGGTATAGAGAAGGACACAATTGCTGAGGCACTGACACAAAAGCAAGGGGTAGAGTAAATCCAGGTTTTTATTCAGTAGTGCAAAAAAACAAGCTTGTCAGCTACAAGGGAAAAAAGGTCCACGTAAAAAACACAAAAAAAAACCATTGAGTAACTAAACAAAGAAAAGTTCCTTCAGAGTCCAGTAGTGAAAGGAAGGCTTAAACTAGACATAAACTGCAAAAAATCCTAGGAACAAAAGGTATCCACTGGAGGTCAAAATAAATAAATAAATAAGACAAACTACTAAAACTGAGATTAGAAAATCAAGCACAAACAGATACCAGTAATCCACAGAGAAACTCACAATAGTTCCCACATGGAGACTTGAGAACCCAGCAAAAAAAAAAAAAAACGTGCGGTGCACTTAAATACACAGGCATAACGAGGCCCAGGTGATAGCAATGGTAACTGATTGGGACAGAGCGACATCTGGTGGTGGAGATTGGTGACAACTTCCCAAAAGCTCTGACAGGTTTGGGACTGAAAGGTTGCTGGTCCTTTTCCCAAACCATCAGAAAAAAATATGTGGCGGGTGAAGGGAGTGAGCAGCACCTTCCCCTTCCTCCACCTTTATGGCTGAAGTGCCCTGGAGCAATACACCTATCCCCTAACTACTCTCCGGACACCGCGATTTGATTGCCCACTTCCACGAGATTAATAATGTATATGGAAAAAAAATTAACCCCCTGGTTAACTCATCCACCTTACAGTAAGGTCATGGATTCGAGTCCTGGGCTTGGTAGGTGTGTGGAGTTGGAATGTTTTTTCCCTTATTTCCATGAGTTTGTTCTAAGTAGTCTAGGTTTCTCCCACATTTTAAAGACATGTACATTAGGCTATTCGGCTGCTCCAAATTGCCCCTAGGTGTGATTGTGAATGCTTGGGAGTGTTGGCCCTGCCTACCTCCCTACATACTTTACTAAAGAGGACTGATGGACTGGCGGAGTGATGGACTGGTGTACTGGTGGAGTGGTGAACTGGTGGAATGGTGGAGTGATGGACTGGTGTACTGATGAAGTGATGGACTAGTGGACTGGTGTAGTGGTGGAGTGATGGACTGGTGGACTGGTAAAAAGATAAACTGGTGGTGTGACAGACTCCTAAGTGTTAATGGTGTATGTGTGTGTGTGTGTGTGTGTGTGTGTGTGTGTGTTCCCTGTGTTAGACTGGCAAGTTGTTCAGGGTGTATCTGCCTTTCACCAGAGTTGGCTGAGATAGGCTCCAACCCCTTTTTGACTATAATAGGATTAAAGTAAAAGGTTTACTTTAAATGAACTGTGTCAGGAAGTAAATACCGAGAGAGATTTTGTCACAACAATCTATATGATGTGTTTGTACCTGCCAAAACGCATCACACAGGAAGACAAACTTCATCAGACACTTTTACAGGCCATTAGAAGCTGCTTGTGTGGAGCTGGGAAGTGTAGTCCAAACTGAACAAATTGCATTTACAGTCTGGCAGCTCAGACAAAAGGGAGGATTGTCAAAAAATGAATAATTATAATAATATATAGAATAATTTACTGCCTAAAGGCAGCGCTCCTGATCGATATCTCTACTGATAGGTGTCTGAGGCTGATGTTATAGGAGTAGTGCATCTCCTTTACAGAAGAAAAAATAAATAAATCTTCTCTGTATTTCCTGAACTACTTCTGAATTGAAAGAAGGAAAGGTTAACACGGAATTTTCTTTTTACCACCTTTCACTCACTAGTTTCCTACTTTGTTTGTATTACCTGTCGTGTTATTTGAATTATCCATTTAACCAATTCATGTTCCATGTTGGTACAAAGATTTTGGGTGCATGTGTGTCATGGGTGGGAGTGAAAACGAGCACAAAGGACTGATTACATAACCAGTTCTCAAACGTCCATACTCCCAGCATGCACCCCTGCAGACCCAAAATAAAAATTTCAGTGCACCAGTTAACCTCAAGACAGCAATAGAGTCGGCATGGATGGACAAATAAATATGGAACAGCCATTGAAGTCATGCTCTGTGCCTATAGAGGCTCATTATAATGCACTGATGAATTTCTGGAGAAAATCTGGAGAAGCTGGTGGTACATGAGGAAATGTTTCTGGAATTGTTATGAGTTTATGAGTAGGATGGGATTTATCCCCAATGATGGACTCAGCTCTAGGTCAACAGTGAATGTTATAATTATCTGTGAGTTTGGGAAGTTCATGGCCAATGATTTTGGCAGCAGACAGACAAGACAGTCTTCTGAAGAAAATAGAGATCCTGAGACATTCAGTCATGTCAATCATGCCATGTCAGAACCAGATCAGTAGAACTTTCTCCACAGCTTGGTTCCTACTTTAAACCCCTTTAGTTAAAATATGAATGGCTATGCGCTCAATAGGACAGTGTTGGAAAGGATTGTCCATGAAAGTGAGTCAGAGAGCTGGACTCCCAGAAATCTAACATTGCTAATGATCTCTGAGGCTAATCCATTCATTTCATCAAACACAGGAACGAGATGGATCTCCTTTCCTTCCTGAAATCAATAACAATCTCTTTGGCCGTATTGACATTTACAGCCAAGTTGATCCTGTGACACCATACAGTCAGAACTCTCAGTACGATGTCTTGTTGTCCATGCTTATACACGTCACATTGTATCACGCCTTTCTCACTTATAAGGCTGACCACTGGTTTTATCTGTGAACAGTCTGCTGTTAATTACATGCTTTCACACACAGTCAAAGCTAAACAGTGTAAAGGAACGGGCTCAGGCAGCAGCCGTGTGGTACCCTGCTATTACCAGTCAATTTGGATGAACATTTGTTATTTATTCCACAACTTGAGGTTGGGTATACATGACATTAAACTCCCAAACACATATAACACATTAAAGGGCAAAATCACTAAGCTTTAATTCCAGTTTTGAAGGCACAATAATGTTGAATAAAGAGCTATAATCTATGAACACCATAGTTCCTAGATAAGGGTTCAACTTCACACCGTATCCCAAATGCTAACTCTGGTTTCATTCATTTATTCATCTTCTTCAGGTTCTTCCGGGGTCGGGTCAGGGGGGCAGCAGCCTAAGCAGTGGGGTCCAGACGTACCTCCTCCCAGCCACTTCCTCCAGCTATTCCGGGGGGACGCCAAGGCGTTCCCAGACCAGCCGAGAGACGTAGTCCCTCCAGCGTGTTCTGGGTCAACCCCGGGGTCTCTTCCCGGTTGGACAAGCCCGAAACACCACACCAGGGAGGCATTCGAGAGGCATTCTAATCAGATGCTCTCAATGAGAAGGAGCAGCGGTTCTACTCTGAGTTCCTCCCGCATGACAGAACTTCTCACCCTATCTCCAAGGGAGAAACCTGCCACCCTGCGAAGGAAGCTCATTTCAGCCGCTTGTATTCGCAATCTCGTTCTTTCAGTCACTACCCAAAAGGACAATGTCATCTGCAAAAAGCAGAGACAAGATCCTATGGCCATCAAACCAGAACCCCTCAACACCTTGACTGCGCCATAAAAATTATGAACAGAACCGGTGACAAAGGGCAGCCTTGGTGGAGTGCAACCCCCACTGGAAACGAATTCGACATGTTGTTACCAATGCGGACCAAGCTCTGGCTCCGGCAATACAGAGACCGTAGCAACGGGTCCTGTATTCCATATTCCCGGTGCACACCCCACAAGATAGCCCGAGGGACACGATCGAAAGCCTTCTTCAAGTCCACAGAGCACATGTGGACTGGTTGGGCAAACTCTGGTTTCATGTCATGTCTTAAAAAGTAAAAAAAATGTTACATACACCTTCAAAATATGTCTACTTAATGGATATGCATATAATAACAGTTGAGGCACCACCTTTGTTTACTTCTTATACAATTATGTCATTTGATCGAGACATCATCACGCAGAGAAGCGGCTCGGTTTTGAGGCCCTGAGAACGCGAACTCAGCGGGCACTAGTTAAGACTCATTTATGCTAATCTTTAAAGACAGACACGGATATGCACAGAGCCTTCTATCTGTACTATTCAAGTTCGTAATAAGTCAACATCTGTATGATGTTATGTCACCCAGGAACAGGTACAAACTTAAGATACAGAACAGCTGGGAGGGGACTGGACGTGAACTCGATGATAGTGAAGGAAAAATGGCGGTCCAAGCGAGAACCAATTTGTTAGTGCCCACCATGTCCATGATTGAGTGGAGCAAAAGAATTCTCCATCTACATGCTGAAATACATTTCAAGATACAGTGTGTAAGGCTTACTGGTATCTATCGGCATCTAGAGGTGAGGTTGCAACCAACTGATGCCTATGTGGTTCAGGGCTACTGTGTAAACATCGCGGTGCAGGATGGCGGCCTCCATGAGAGCGGACCCGCTCTCCATGTGGATATAAACTGCTTACTGTAAGGTTCTGAAAAAACTTAAAATTGTAACGTTTTTGGTCATGAGAGTTGGGTAGTAACAGCAAAAACAAGATCATGGATGCAAGCATCTGAAACTAGTTTCCTTCAGAGGGTGTCTGGGCTCAGCCTTAAAGAGGAGGGTGAAGAGCTAACACATTCGGGGGGGAACAGGTGGAGCTGATCAGAACTTCTAAAGCTGCATATACCCAGGAAGGCACGAGTGACAAGCAACCATGTAAAGTCACTGAACTTCAGTGAAACGAGAGACGAGAGGCAAAATGATGTCAATCGACTCGAAGTGGGCTGGCGCAGTTTAACTGATCTGAACTTTTTTGTGATTCGGGCGATAAACAATCAGAGCTGAAAGATACCGTTGATTGACAGATGTTGCCGCTTAAACACTGAGTTTCCCAAAATGTTTTCCTAGTTGTTTCCATAGAATGTGTAAAATAAGCGATTTCATATGCTTTTCAACGGCAAAGCGATTTATGTGTCGCTTGTTGTTTCCTGTGTGGATGAGGCTTAACACCAAAGCGGGAACAAACAAACTTGTAAAAGTGGGTGGGGCAAAATTAGGTAAATACTTAACATGTCGATCTATACTGTATATCGATATATATATATATCGATGGCTGTGAAAGTGAAAGTGGTGCGCACTCCGTATGTTCTCCATATCACCACGTGTTATTTTTGTCACTGAAGATAAACATCAAGTATGTAAGTGCTGTTCCTTACATCTCCAAGATGACTTCTGTCCACTTCAAAACATTTCTACAGCACTGACTCTGTGTGTGTGTGTGTGTGTGTCCTGTCTGACAGCATGCCACTCTGGAGTCCCAGAGGGAAATAAAAAAAAATCAATTTCAGTGACCATAAGTCAATGTGATGGTTTCTGGAGAGAGAAGAACAAGTCGGAACTCTACGACAGAAAAGGCTGGGTGATCCTGACAAGTTCTGACAGGTTTAGACTCTCTCTCTCTCTCTCTCTCTCTCTCTCTCTCTCTCTGTGTGTGTGTGTGTGTGTGTGTGTGTGTGTGTGTGTGTG
>JAOUQZ010043811.1:0-12456 GCA_028564935.1 Neosilurus hyrtlii | reverse complement strand
GTGTGTGTGTGTGTGTGTGTGTGTGTGTGTGTGTGTGTGTGTTTGTGTGTGTGTGTGTGTGTGTGTGTGTGTGTGTGGGTGTGTGACCATTGTGGTGAGCAAACAAGATGGCTCCATGTCATCATTCCATGCTGACTTTGACTTGCTTACATGGCTTCCCAGTCACCAGGCACTTGCTCACGGATATCAACCCCTGTTCTGGGAAACCCCTTAAAATTACCATTTTGTTATTTTAATTTTATTTATTATTACTTTATATGGGATCATTGTTTGCCTGACCTATCCTGAGATCTAAGACCTTCTGGAGCATTAAGGGTGTAATTACACTAGTCCAGTTTGTTTGATTGGTGTCATGCTTGGGCAGAGTCCAGCTGATCTGCATGAGTAGGTGAGCCTGGGCATGGTTTACTTGGACAAGGGTGGCATATTCATTAACTGTGGCCATGTCAAATGCTATTAAATGCACTTTTCAATTCCTTAAACCCAATATTTGGGTTAATTTTTGGCTGTGCTGATATCACACTATATTTAAGTGCTATTTTTCAACCCAATCTTCTTCACATTAGAATAAGCTTACTTAAGCCTGAAGAAATGTGAGTGGAAACAAACACACATGCACGGTACTAGGCAGTTATATTTTAGTGATGTAGTGCTGACGTTCATTGATTGCACAACAAGTTTGAAATACACCAAGAGGACTTTATAATCTACAAACATCTTGGCATTTGAAAGACACACCTATACTGTTATGACCTGCTTGGGTAGATACACAAATGTGGACTCTAACGCAGAACACCAAAAGCTCGTTGAGTAAAAGATGATTTATTGAACAAGTTGGTATAGTGAACAAGCTGGGAGAACTGGTGGAATCCAGAAGTTTAGTCTGAAACTTAGCTAGTTCTTTCGAATTCCTGATTGGAGGAGGGGCACTGGCTGTGGGGAGAGGAGCTGAGTCATCAGAGGGAAAGCAGGCAGGTAGGCTGTGAAGGTGAGTTTTTTCTGAGGCTCTGTGGTGATAGACTGGAGCACAGTGACTTGGACAAGACAGCTGACAGGAATCTGCATCAAAGGATACCAGGTGCATGGTTCAAAGCAGATAATTTGGCAAAGACTGGTTGCTCCTGCTGCTCCTAAAGTAGGTCTTCCTGATTAAGCCAGATGGAAATCAGGTGTGTAAGCAGTAGTTAGCCAGGCTCTGCCCCGGTGGCTTCTGAAGCCTGCTCTGCCTCCATCTACTGTTCAGACACTTAAGCAACACCACAGCCAGGCAGAGATCATGACATATACAGAGTGACTTACACTTATAATTTTATACAACAAAGCAACTGATGATTAAGGGCCCTGCTCAAGGGCCCAACAGTGGCAGTTTGGTGGCACTGGGGCTTGAGCCCCCAACCTTTGGTTAAATAACCTAGAGCCTTAAACACTGAGCCACTGCAACACCACCACTAAGCCAATTCCCATACATTGAGAAGGGCTATCCTATCAAATGACACAGTTGCACTATCTGTGCCATTGTGGTGTAGTGGTTAGCATGTCGACCTCTTAGCAAGAAGGTCCTGGGTTTTGATTGTGGACTCAGCAAGGATGTTTTTATGTGGGACCGTGCTGTGCTTGTGTGGGTTTCCTCTGGGTCCTCTGGTTTCCTCTACACTTTTGTCAGTTAGCTTGTAGTGTCTAGACTCAGAGACATCCCTGAGTGGACATTCGCCAGGTGGAAGTTTAGGTCCCCTCACTTCCTCTGATTTCCTTTGTTCAGTACCCAACAGCTCAATAAACAATCAAAACTTGGTCAAAAATAAAGAAGTCTCATGAACAGATGAATAGAGGCAAGGTCTTTTTATTCAGTCATGCAATCAAAGACATACATATCTGAAGAGTACCAGCTGGTCTGAAATTCTCCTCTGAAGTCCCCTTCTTATATATTCAATTCAATTCAATTTAATTTGTACAGCGTTTTTTGCAATTGACATTGTCACAAAGCAACTATACATAGTAAAAGTAGTTTAAGGAGGAATTTAAACATTTTTCTACAATCCCCAACACATCCCTAATGAGCAAGCCCATGGTGACAGTGGCAAGGAAAAACTCTTTCAGTTGACAGGAGGAAGAAGCTTTGAGAGGAATCATCCTCATTTGGGAACCCATCCTCATTTGGGTGAAACCGTAAAAATACAAACCACATAAGAAAACTGCATTACAGTCCAACATATAGTCCAGTTGTACAATTATACCACAACTGTAAGTCCTAAATAATTGTAGCAAAAGAGTTAATATCACCTGCAGTGAAAAGTCATCTTCACCGTGTACATCTAAGCACATATGAATCTTCATCAGCAGGTGCAAGAGTCTTACAATATAAGAACTCCAGCCAGCATCAGGACTCACAAAGCAGAAGGATCAGGAGAATCAGGATCATCGGTGTTGAAGAAGTAGCATGTGTACCTCAGCAAAAACACAGAGAGACAGAAATAGATGGGGAGGGGGGGGGAGGGGGGGAATACTCACAACAGTGTAATGGTAAAGGAAGAGTTAAAGTGCTGGGTGCAATCAGGGACTCCGGCATGACTAACTATAGCAGCATAACTAAAAAGAGAGAAACCAGAAGGAAGGCAGACATGAGGGCACCCTGTAACGTTGAGCATTCAGCCACTCCACTGTCAACAGACCTGGGTGAGCATGTAGAGTGAGGTAGCAGCAGCACCCAACATCACAGTTTACCAAAACTCTCTATGCCTGAGAACCCACAGATGTGCTCCTTTACCTAATAAATGGCTAATAACAAAATGCTTGACTAACAAACAAGTAAGTTTTCAGCCTAGTCTTAAAAACAGAGACTGTGTCTGAGTCCGAAACATTAACTGGAAGTTTATTACATGATTGTGGGGCTTTGTAAGAGAAAGCTCTGCCTCCTGCAGTAGTCCTCAGTATTTGAGGTATCACTAAGCATCCTGCACTGTTTGATCTAAGGGGCATGCTGATTCATAAACAACAAGAATTTTGCTAAGATAATGTGGTGCAGGACCATTAAGTGCTTTATAGGTTAAAAAAAGCAATTTATATTCGATTCAAAATTTAACTTGGTGCCAGTGCAGTGTAGATAGGATGGGGGTAATATGCTCGTGTCTTCTGGAACTCTTGCTGCTGCTTTCTGGACTAACTGGAGCTTGTTTATGCACCTATTAGAACATCCAGAAAGTAACGTATTACAATAATCTAATCTCAAGGTAATAAAAGCATGAACAAGTTTTTCCTCATCATGCAGTAACATAATATTTTTTATTTTAGCAATATTTCTGAGATGAAAGAAGGCTATCTGGGTAATATTATCTACATGAGCTTCAAATGAAATACCAGGGTCGATAATCACTCCAAGGTTCTCATGACGTAACTGAAACACTATCCAAACTTAATACACAATCCGAAACTTTCTTTCTAGCTGCCTGTGATCCGAGTACAAGTACTTCGGTCTTATCAGAGTTTATGAAGAGAAAGTTAGTAAGCATCCAGTATCTAATGACCTTTACACAATTCTCAACTTTATTAAGGTGGTGTCTCTCATCTGGCTTTGCTGAAATATATAACTGTGTATCATCAGCGTAACAATAAAAGCTAATGCCATGTTCTCAAAAAATATACACTCAGCACCCTTTGGCGCCTCCTTCTTTTAATTTACATATGCTAAGTCAATTTCCCATTATCTTCATGATTTCAAGCCATTTAAGTCCTTCCCACCCAGATTTACATACTCTTCTCATTTCCCATTATTTCTTTATTTGTCCTGATACTGCCCCTAATTTGATGTTATCCTCCCTGTGATGACGTCAATTTTCTTTATTAAATTCCCTTTATTTTCAGGCCGATTTGGGAGGGTTTTTTAATAAAAAATTGTCTCTTACCCAAAAATGCTAACTTCCGTGTTTCATTTTATTTCATTCTTTTGAGCTATTCACACAAAGTATTCTGACCTGCATACTGCCTTTAACAACGTTTTGATATTAGTACACTAATATCAATGATTCTGCATGATTATTTTAAAAGTTAAAAGTGATTATTATAGATTTGCCTTTTATTAATCTGGTTATTTAAACTGTATCTAAACATTTTAGTGGATAACACTACTTTTAGGTGAAATATTGCTAACTTAAAGCTGGGTATAAATTTTAATGCCAAATTAAGCAAGATATATTTCTCCTGACAGTAGCTCTGCCTGAGAGCTCAGCTAGTTACTTCTCTGCATGCACCAACCGAGGCTTGATTCTGGGAACTCTCAAATGATGTTGCACCTTGTCACTGCACCACTCTTGAGCCCTTCTCAAAAAAATTACTAATCAGAGCTTAATTTCCCCAGAGTGTGTTCATTTTTTTCTCAGACCGGTCGGATTGATTCTCAAAAGCATTTGAGTCAGAACTGTTGTCCAAGCACTTTTTTTGACAGTTTGTTATTGCCTGTCATTCAGTAAAACTTATTTCATGTTTTTTTTCATACTGCCTTGTTGGACTGAGATGTCATTAGTCCAGCTGCTGTTCAATGAGCTTCCTTCCATCAAGACCTCCCAAGAGTACCCTTAGCAGTTAACCCCACTTTAACCTGCACTGTTCAGTATACGAATGCTTGGCTCCTGCCTTCACTGACTAAAGTATGTAGATGGCTATCAGAGCTTTGGGTTTAAATACTCAGTGTATGTGGTTTCCAGTTTGTGCAGTGCACTTCAGGATCTAGAACATCTAGGATGTTGGAAGCTTACTTAGGGATTTTCTTTACAACTGCCTCAGTGCTTTTCCTGTTGTTATTCTAAATCCACTGGCTGTAGCAATTTATTAAAAGTTTCAACTCCTATATGTCCTGAAGTGGTATTTTGTGAGGGTAAATTTGTGCGTCTGACTGTGCCATGTAACTAATGGGGCGCAAACTTCTTATAATGAAAACTACACCATGTAGAAAATGTAATGATGGCTCATGCACTGTTTCTCTGAATGCTCATCATTTATAAATGTGAGATGACAAACAGTCAAACCCTGCATATATCTACTGTTTTATTTATTTTCATTTAGGGAGAAAATGCAGAACATTTTCAAGTGCTAACTGAAATGTCATGGGTAAATGTCAATTTCTTCACCCGTCTTGCTTGGTGGGTTTTTTATTATTTTTTTTTTTTGGAGGGCTAAATTCATGGGTCAGATAAGTTCTCCACATATCAGTATCTGTACTTGGAGATAAACTTCAAGTGGGTGTGGGTATGAAGAAGGCTATCACAATGCACTTGGAAAAATTGGGAAAGATTGGATAAATGGCAGGATGGCTAGCATGGTAACTGAATAAATACTACATGGGACATGGAATATACACCTATTTTTAGGTACAGGATAAGAAAATATAATATTGCTGTGGTAAAACATAAGGATTTATTCACAGCAAGCTCCCATATCCGCTCTGTGACAGCTGGCAAATCCTAATATTATTTAGGGTTAAGAATTTCTCTTTAGATTTTAGTTCTTTTTTTCTTTCCAAACAAACCTCAACAGAGTTTTCCCCAGTCCACACAATCCTTCACACAATTAGCACACACCGTTCCCCAAGCAAAAAGAAATGATCGTTTTGGTCTAGTGGGACTGCTTCAAAATAGCACTCATGAACAACAGCAATTCCCCTGAATGTGTACGCTGTGTGAATGTGGCTGTCCATTGACAGCGATGTTCATTTAGGGCCTGAAAATAGACACCAGCTCCAGGGGAACCTCGGGAGTTTGATGAATAGAGGTGGGTTTGATTCATTTATTATTTTATTTCAAAGCTTTATTTGAATTTCCAGTGAGAAGAAGTCAGAGATTTTCCCATGCACTCATGCTAAGCTTATTTTATATTCGAGTTTACTTTTATACATGCTTAGTTTTTAAAATATCTGTGGTAAATAGGTAACACTTTATGTGAATGGGGGTTCATAAGACTGACATAACACTGTCATGATATGACACCAGTCATGAACATTAATGAATGCTTATGACAGGTGTCGTTAAGTGTCATTCGGTAAATTATGTCACTTTTGACACACATTTAACATTGTTTGAAATGTCTTTGTTATTAACACTTGACATAAACCAAGACAACATAACCTGTCATAAACATGCTATAGCAGACCTTACTGTCAAACTGTCGTAACCCCTCAGCCAGGACGCTTGAAGTGCAGGACAAACTTTATATGTTTAAGTTCACTGTGCCAAGGTAAAAGGTCAAAGGTTTTGCTCTCGTCGATAAAAACAAATCGATGACTACCACTAATCCTCATTCCTCTTTTCCTCAGTCACTTGAGGGCAGCAATGCACACCTTCAAATGAAGAAATTAAAGTTGAGTTGTTAGAAGGCCTTAGTATGGAATTTAATAAATATTTAAGTTACGACTAAAGTTACATTGCATGTGTCACTAAGTGTATCAAATAATAGTGTAGCAATGTTGAATCCAATTGTCTACAGTGGTACCTTAACAAGCATCTATGTTTTACAAAATCAATTATAGTTAGAGACTAGTATGTAATGTGACAACCTTCCTGAGCACATTTGCCATTCTTGTCAATGTCATGGAGCTTGCTGTTATCGCCTCAGTGATCATTGCAAGTTGCTTCAACTGCAAACCTTGTGCCAATCTGAAGAAAGGAGAAAAGTAATCAAGAAACCTAATTGACATGGCCTGCATAATATCCTGTCATTGAATTGGGCTGACATGAAACCAAAAGTAAACTTTACAATGTAAAACAAGATTACATGTCTGTGTGCAGTCCATATTCTACGTTCTGTTTTTTCTATGTGTTCTGAAGCCTGAAGTACTAGACAACAACTCTTGACTGAGGCAAGCGTGAGTGAGTGCCATTCCCATTTGTACTGTATGAGGTGCAAGAACTCCATTACTTTAGGTACTATTTAATAGGACATATACACTCACTGAGAATTTCATTAGGGACACCTGTGCAATTTAATGCAATCCAATGCAATAGTTCTACTGTACATTCTACATTCTACATTTAGATGTCTAAATTTTCAGTTTTTGTTGACATTGTCAGAAAGGTGATAATTATAATTAATGTTTATTATTAAGGTTGTATTGGGTGGTACTGCTGTACTGGAGTGCAATGTATTGGAAAGTGTTACTAATATTTTGTCCCCCTCAATATATGTTAATGTATGGACAATAGTTTGAGGAACACAGCTTAATATAATGTGCTCCAGTACACAATCACCATCCACTATGACCTCAATAATAAACATTAATAAGAATAATCACTTTTCTGACAATGTCAACATAAACCAAAAATGTATAATCATAGTAAAAATAGAATTTATGGAAGAGCTGTTGTATTAGATTGCATTAGATTGGACAGGTGTACCTAATGAAGTGCTGGTGAGTTTATGTGTTATGTTAGAGAACATAAATAGCTGTAATACTTTAGAGGTACTAGTGGAACAGAGTTCCCAGTAAAGGATCGTACATCAAATACACATGTATAAACCACACTGCTAAATATGTTATTTAAGAAAAAAGAAAACAACTTACATTTGATTTCTTGAGAAGAAGAAGACAAAAAAAATAATAATAATAATAAATCCAAGAAACACCCTGATTCTCATAGCCATTCAAGAAGTAAGCAGAAGCATCGATCACCCTTGTTCACTGTTACTTAGCTCTTCTATGGTTTATATTTGTATGAAATGCAACTACCACCATGGGCTTAGTTAAGTTAATAATTAGATGGGACCTAAGGGTTGCTGTTATATCCATGTCCCACATTAATGTTATATTTTAGTATTCATTCTAAAAGTAATTGATTCAGATCTCCGTAGCCGTGTATAGCTTTCTTGTTCTCCACAGGTTATTATGTGGTCTTCTCTGGTTTTGTTAGAGATTTAGCCACTGAAACAGATAAGAAAAATAAAAATAAAAATAAAAAAACGTACTGGCAGGTGATGGCAGTTATTGCTAACCACAGAGGCAAGTAGTTAAGGAGGTAAATCTAATATAACCAGCCTAGAAGGAGTATGCACAGTAAACCAGCAGTAGAATAACTAGGATCCTTTCTCATCTGCTATTACTATAGGACCTATAGGGTGCCAAATCAACAATGCCAATGTATGCCTGAAAAAAATGACTTTTTTTTTTGTTTTGTTTTGTTTTTTTCTGTTGTTCTTTGACCACAATGGATAGAGCTATACTCTGCTATAAGAATGCCTTCCACATATTCAACAAATCTGGATCCATGAAAAAAAAGGCCTTTGCTAAAATGAATGTTGAAAGCAATGCGAGAACAGTTGTAACTGCTGAGCTAGCAATCGCATTTCCAGATACCTTCAAGGACCTGGTCCCAAAAGAAGATGTCAGCATTTGCAGAGCAGTTCAGGGGGCTGTAACAGATGAGATGGCTGAAACCATCACACCAAAGAAATAAAGAGGAAAACTCCCAATAATTTATAAATACAATTAAGATGGTTAATTGAACACATTGTGTTAAACAAGTTACTCTTTTTATACATATGAGGTATATGTTGGAACCCTGCTTGAGGAGAAATTATACATTAATACAACATTTTTTTTTCGGTTTTGTGTTGAAATACATGAACAAAAAATCTATTGACTTGTCTATTGCTTTAGTCAAGGTATTGAAATCACACTTAGTGACATCTTAATGAAGGGTTCAAATTGTTCCACTTTACTTGAATTCAAAGAAAACAGTCATGACACTGTTATAACCTGATTTAACTATGTAATTACACTTAATGACATCTTAACGAGGGGTTTAAATTGTTCCACTTTATTTTATCAAACGTTCATAACAGGCATCATGTCATCATTATGACAGTGTTATGTCAGTCTTATGAACTCCTGTTCAAATAAAGTATTACCAAATAAAGTCGCAAATACACCAAAAAAAATCTAGTGTTTGAGAGCTGTAATAAGTGCTGGCCTATGAATGGCTTTGTTCTGATTACCTGGAAAACCAAGAAATAACCCCACTTTTTGGTTTTGGGCCAATTGTACCATTAGTACCTTTAATAAGAGATACTTGTGAGTGTGTGTGTGTGTGTGTGTGTGTGTGTGTGTGTGTGTGTGTGTGTGTGTTTACGTGTGTTTTAAACATCCGTGGTTTTCTTATTAACCTTAAGGCAGAGAAGAGATCATTGCTGTGCTATAAATGATAACTAGATTTAACTTGTTTTGTAGATGGGCTCCAACATTAAATGAAACATAAACTAGAGGGGCACTCATAGAGTGATGGTGTCTCTGCCACACAGAATAGATTATAAAGTAAATTGTCCCTATATGGGTACTGTTTTTATTCATCCATGAACTCATCTTGCTTTATGTTCTATAGTAAGTGGATATAATAAATAATTAGTGAAAAAAAATCATGAAAAGGTTGCGCTATGGGTGCCACAGAGGCATAGTGGTTAGCATTTTTAACTTTTCTCCAAAACTTTGTTACCTTGCTCTGACCATGAATTTTGACCCTGACATTTCAAAATCAAATTATCTCTGGGACTCAGGTAGGTTAGTGTCCTTACCAAGTTTGGTGAAAATTAGTTCACAGGTGTGGTCAGGATTTTGATAATAGGCAAACCCACAAACAAACTCCAGCATTTACAATCCCTCTGCCATAACTCCCTTTTATTGAGAAGGCAATAAAATAAATTGCAGTGCATCATTGTATCAATTGCATTGTATAAAATGTTCTGTTACTCATCTAAAAGTAAAACACGATACTGTAAGAGTAAATTTAAATGATCAAAATGAATATTTTTCTCACATTTAATAATGAAATCACCTGGGTTTTGGAAAATTATGTGGTAACGAAACACCTACATAAAAATCCCCCATCACACCGAGGCACTCACATTGTGCTTGTCTAATTATCAAATCAAGCAGGTTCACAAGTTGTTTACCAGCACTTCAGATGCTTGATTTTTTCACTCTGCAGGACCTCCTTGCTTCCCCAAACGATTTGTGATGAAACCCTGCTGATTGTGCCCTGTGAGGTCCCTCGCCTCCTCCGTCTTCTCTCCCACTCCACATTTCACTGCGTTGCTCCCGGGCTGATTTGGCACAGAGCTCGGTGCACAGACAGGTCCGTCCCACCATGTCTCAGCCGAGCACGGATTTTCAAAGCTCTTGCTCTTTCACGCTCAGACCCCGGAAACATGTCTATGAATGCACTGAGGTAATTACAAGCACAGTAGATGACAGAACACTTTTTTTTAGGGAGAAAAACTTCAGCAACCTTTTTTTTTTAAATTTGGCTTAACACTGTGTGGTCATAGATAGGTGTCTTCTGTATAAACTGCAACAAAGATCAATTTGATGAAAAGGGAGCAGAAAAAAAAAACTGGACAAACTAAACATAACAAACAACATAGATCCATGAGCACAGACTCTGATACGGAACCTTCATTCACATTTATCATGTTGTAAATCACCTCTCTTTGGAAAGAGTGCATACACATGTTGTGTGTGTTACACATATAAAAATAAACTACTAATCTCTGGAAGCCTGTGAACAGTTTTGCAATGCTTGTGAGGAAAATCATTCATGAACTTACAAAAATTGCAATTGCACAGTCATACTTGTAATGGAAAAATCTTTTTTTTTTCCCAAATTCTTTTTTAAATATATTTCACTGTAATTATTACATTTCATGTTGATTTGATCAGTTACAGTATTGATTAAAATAAATAAATAAATAAAAATCCATACCCTCTGTCTCATGAGCCTTATGGCCTTATGCACTACTGATGTGCAAGTTCAGACAAGTGCACATTTCTTTCTATGTCTGAGTGGAAGGAAACCGGAGTACCTGGAGAAAACCTGCAAACTCTACACAGAAATGCCTTTGCCAAGGCCGGGACTCAAACCCATGACCATCTTGCTGTGACATGGATGTGCTAAGCATTATGCCACTGTACCTCCCCTCCATCAGTTCATCCACTAATTATTCCACTTATCAAACAGGATTGTGCGGGAAGGTGGAGTCAATCCCAAAGTCCAGTTCAATTCAACCGATATTCATATTGAGAATATTACCTGAAGCTCTTTACCTGCATCTCCATTATTGTATAATGACGCACTGTGCTGGTGCCACATGACTGGCTGATTAGCTTTCTAAATAGCTGCTTTCACAATTAGCTAAGATTATTGAAATTTTAAAAGTAGCTCGCTGGTAAAACACAATCTTACACTGTAAAATATTTCGCGTTTCAGTTTGTTTGGGACATGGGACATGTCTTTTGATAGCCTGTTCTGTGATCCCTGACAGTGTCGGGTCAGGTCTTCTCTGTGAATTGATGACTTGAGTATAAAAGACAGACACTGGCTCTTCATCATAAACAGGTTTAGACACCAGCTTAATAACTTCTATGTATCATGCGCCTGGAAGAGTGAATTGCTTTAGCCTCAGTGACTGGCCATAATCCAGATGTCCAGCGAGGTGACATGTCCCTGATGGTTGAGGTTATGGTCATGCCAGCAGCATGGTTTAGAGTAAATCCTCATTTTGGTTGTACTATGATAAAATAGGGAACAAAAATGACAAATATAATTAAATGATACATTTCGATTTTATGACAAAATAATGATAATTTGCAAGTGATTAGACTGGTCTAACTGACAGGTGTTTCTAATCACCCAGGTGTTGTCTTATTATATTCATTGTCTAAACAATAAACAGCTGTGAATGTCTGCTCTTGATTTGAGACTTGTGTTTCACCTATGCAGATAGTATTTGCTGTTAAAAGAAAAAATCAACAATAACACCAACATGGATAAACGAAAATGAAAACCAGCAAGCTGTCTATGGGAGAAACTGAGACTTAATTAGGTTTAATCTAAAATTAATCACTTATAGGATATAAGACACAAAAATTTAACAAGCTATCACCTCCATGCTTCACTGTATGCATGATAACAGAATTAAATATTGCAAAGCTCAGTATGATCAGATGCATAAAGTGAAAAAAAATAAATAAACTAAAGCTGCGGCAATAAGAAGATCCAGAACTACCATTGTAACATTTATAGTTTTAAAAAAAGATTCCATTTTAGAGACAAAGATCTACGTCAACCTCAGGCGCAAATATGCTCAGGAGGAGCGTATTAAAAATGAAGCAATACAAAGTCATTGGGTCAGATGGAGCCCTGAGAATTTCTATCTACTGTTTAAAAAAAATGAAAAGAAAAAAAAGATAAAGTCAAAGGTCAAATCATTAGCAACAAATGTGTAAATGAGTTTTGTCTTTCCTGCAGGGCACACTACGACTTACACACTTGTGATTTGGACACAAGTGAATAATAATATGCGTGCCCTCTGTCACATTTGACCTACTCTTTTTACATGTTTCCTGACAATTATTATTATTATTATTATTATTATTATTATTATTATTATTATTATTATTATTATTATTATTATTATTATTAT
>JAOUQZ010043810.1:0-12457 GCA_028564935.1 Neosilurus hyrtlii | reverse complement strand
ATTTTTCCTGAGGAGAAGAATCTGCCTAATAATTATGCACACCTTGATATAGGGTGTTGATCTCCTTAGGCCACACCTACCCTCGTTAATGTTAATGTTAATGCTGTTATAAAATGTTATAGGTGCATATGGCAGTAGCTATATGAATTTTTTTTCCTAATAATTGAAAATAATTATGTTTTTCAATAGTTTTTTGATGCTTTGTGAAAATGCATAGTCCCAGCCAACAGCACATGATTTTTTTATGTAACTGTAAATTCAGAAAGCATCCATGATTTCTATCTTGTTGTCATGGACAGAAGCACATGGGTAAAGTGTTATGTTATTTATTTATTTATTTATTTATTTATTTATTTATTTTTATGTGCTTCCTTTTGTGTTGCCTTTCAAAGTATATTTTCTGCATGTCAGATTTAATGGCTGTTACATCACAGGAAATTTATACAGGCCTAAGCGATTTATTTTATATGTTGATGACTTGCTAATATTTAAAGCCATGTGAATTACTTCTCTAAAGATTGGGCTGAATTGCTAAGATCGCATGTGGGGCAAAGTGAGTTAGAGGTTATGAAGTAAACTGAGCCAATTGATCGACTTATTTCACCATAATACCCTGACATTCAGTTAATTCTCTGAAGTATAAAATGTAATTTTAACTAAGTGTCACACACCTGGTTTGGTTTGTCACATGATGACCACAGTAGAAAAGAAATAATGCTGAGAACCTATAAGAGGAAAGCCAACTGGAGCTCAACACACCTTCAAGAGATGAAGGGAGTAGCCATTGATATTAAACGTTGTAAATCCATCAGATCAGTGGCCAAAGAGTTAAACACACTGTATACTTATTCTATTGTTCCTTGACTTTTGTCAAATAATTGCTTGTTTGTTTTCATATGGTGTCAGTCACGTGACAGTCACATGTTCACATATGTTCACCAACTACACACAGTTTTTGAGAACTATTTGACACGTATTCTACGAGTATTCTTTAACAAGTGGCCACAGTTCTGAGTGAGGCAAATGACTGAAGAGTGGCTGACGACCACAAAGAACATTCTAAATCCATTCGGAGAACAGTTGGTGACTATGGCAGGTATTTGCAGACAATCTGGCAAAAAAGCATGTTCACCGAAGATTCCTTGAACATGTTCAAAATGAAAGTGAGATCAGTGTGTATGGTTGACAAACATATATCAACTACATGAAATCTATTTGCAGAACTTTTTTTATGAATGAATGGCAAATTTGGGCAATGTTCACAGGCCCAGTGATATACTTTTTTATGGACAGCTTACTTACAAATAATTTTGTATTAATTGTAAATTTTAACTATTTTTATTCATATTATTGCTGTTCACTTTGTTTTTCAGAACATTTCAAAAAAATTCCCCAGAAACCCGATCTTTCCAATCTTGTCAAAACAGGTGTGACGACAGTACAAACACCAATACAGAAAGTGTCAGAAAAAGAAAAGAAGCAGGCACCATTACATCTCCTGAAAGAGGAGAGCTTGTGATTGTAGGGTGTGCAGGCAATGTTATTAGGAACGCAGTCTCTCCCATGTTTATCTTCACATATTAAAAAGACCATTTTATTAAAGCAGCACCTCCAGAATCAATTGGTACCTCCATCAGGTCTGATTGGATCAATGAAGACACATTTATTGAACATCTGGCTCAGCACACAAAGTGGTCTCCTGACCAGCCAGTGCTGCTAATCTTTGATAAACATGAGGCTCACATTACACAGGGCTTTGGATTTAGCAAAAAGAAAGGGTATTGTTATGCTTACAATTCCACCCCACACATCACATTGCCTGCTGCCTCTGGTGTGTTTATGGTCCATTTAAGACCTATTACAACAGAACTCTTGATGGATGGATGAGATCCAGCCCTGGCAATACAGAGAGCATATACAAAATCCCTGGCTGTGTGAATAAGGCTTTCGTGTCAGCTGTGACACCACAGAATACCTCTTCTGGATTGAGATCCACAGGGCATTTTCCCTTACAACAAAAATGTTTGCTCTGATGTGGATTTTGTACCATGTGTGGTGTCAGACAGGCAAAACCTAAAACTGTATCATGCAGCTGCAGACAATGTATGAGTGGTTTTAACATGCTTCACTATGCATATGCCTCACACCCCAACCACAATGCTTGGTTGTTTAGCAAAAGCCTAATAAGTCATTCAAGTAGTGTTTTGAGAAAATTATGTAAAACCCTCAGCAGACTGCTAAAATCTTGTTGACTTACTAGCTTTTACCAGGAAAAAATCTTTGTGAATATCACTCACTTACTCATTTGCCAAACTGCTTAATCCTATAAGGGTCACAAGGAGCTTGCCAGACCATAGCAGAGCCAACACACATACAACCATTCACAGTCACAATTGGGAACAGTCAGTTAGCCTAATGTGCATGTCTTTGGATTGTGGGAGGAAACCAGAGTACCCAGATGAAATCGGCGTAAGCATGGGGGAGGACAGGTTAGGTTCACAAAGTATCCACCTGCCGAGCCCAGGACCTGACCCCCGGAAACATCTCGCTGTGAGCCAGGTGTTCTAACTACTATTCTACCGAGCTGAGCCTCTGTGAATATGCAGTTCTAAAAAGCAAGGCAATTAAGAGTGCTTCTGAAGAGAAGATCAAACAAAAATATTCGGAAAGTATCCTAATAGAACATGGAACTCTGAAGAGAAAATGAACAGAAATGAGAATCACAGTGCACAGCAGATCTGAGAAGAGTGATGTTCCCATCCTATTTGATAGCAACTCTGAGCATGAAAGAAGTAAATCAGACATCCCAGATCTGTTAGTTGGTGACTCTGTCCTTGTGAAATTTGCACTCCAAGGCAGGAGCAACCATTACATTGGCTTGGTTGCAAGCCTTGAGGGCAACAAAGTGAGTGTAACATTTCTTTAAAAAATCCAGACGAGCACTGCCAGTCTGAAACTCATCACAGCATACAAGGAAAGATTTAGGCATCGTTCCCAGTGAGTGATGTGTTTAAGAAGCTTTCTCGCACTCAAGTCTGAAGGATGTCAAAGAACGGAGCAAAACTTCGTGTTTCTCTGCATCTTTCATGATTGGAATGTTGAATAGCTGGTTGAATTATTCACTGGTCCTAGAACTAGCTGCTCATTTATTCTCGGTAGTTAAAAATTGTGAAACTGTTGGTTCTTACAATTATGCTCAGGTTTAAACTTCAAAACCAAGATGGCTCATCTTACTCTTAACCTACAGCTGAGCTACAAGTTGTTGTTTTTTTTCAAGCAGCTTTGTCATAGCTGCATTCTTATAATTTCTTTTAATTGAAGGGAGTTTGAAATAAAGGTACATAATTTCATTCTACATTTGCCTCCTTTTGAATCTGAATATATTCAGAACAAAATTTTGTGACTAGTTTCAAAACTATTTTAAATTTTGTGACTAGTTTCAAAACTATTTTAAATTTTGTGACTAGTTTCAAACTATTTAACCAACTCCAAGTTTATGGGAGTTATTTTATGCTGAGTTCCAACTATCAATAGCCATCTATTGTTAAATGATTACTAAAAAAATCTACAGTGTTCTTCATTTCGTCAATCCAGAGAGGATAAATACTTTCAGCTGGAAATATTCTATTAACAAGAAGCTTGCTAACAGTTTAACTGCTTGGCTTGGGGAGGAGCCTTAGTCAGCAACAGTCATTTACATTTCTGGCATTTTGCAATTTATATTTTTATCTCATTTATACAAGTGAGAAGTTAAGGGTTAAAGGCCTTGCTGAAGGGCCAAACAGGGGCAGCTTGATGATATTGGAGCTTGAACTCCTGATGCCAATGTCATGGCGGTAACAGAAAACTTGGAAGATTCAATATGCAAATTTAAATCATTTTATGTTGTACAAAGTGAGGCACATTAATTTAAAACATTGGACAAGTTTATAAACAGGAAACAGGCAGAGGTAAATCAAGGGACCAAACCACACAGCAGAGATAATACAAAACCAGATTTGAAGACAGGCAGAATTTATACACAGACAGGCACTGGCAGAGGCTAGGCAGGTAATTTGCAATGGGTAGACAAAACTGGTTATGCATGGAAATTGCAAAGAATAAATAAAGGTTTGGTAATGCCTGGCAATAATGGCACTGAGCATACACTAACAATGTCCTTACTGTACTGTAGTAGATAAACGGATGTACGTGCAGACAGGTGTGCTGGTGAGCATGTGATGCGTGAGTCAGGTGACTGTGTGTGGTCAAATGCATGCTGGGAAGAGTACTGTGAGTCCTGTGTTTGTGCTGACTTATTATATATGAGTTTTGTGCAATTTTTATCTGGATGGTTTATGAGGCTAAATTGTTAGTGTGATTCTTCTATTTTTACAGGAATGGCTAAGAGTTTGTGTTAGTAAATGTGTTCAGGAAATTTTATATAATTAGGCACATAGCCGTGAAATCTGTGGTAAAGTTAGAAAAGTTCAAATAAGTCAGTAAAAGTAATAAATAGCCAGAGGCTTGGTCTCTTCTGGGACTTCTGTCAGTTGAGTGTACCCATGGCTTTTTAATTTTAAGTAAAATTTTAAACAGTTTAATAAACTGATTTCTGGGGAAAATAAAAGAAATATAAAAATAACCAAATATCAGCAAATGGTAAACTAACTGTTTGAATTAGACACTGTACATGGATACTGTTGATGCTTACAACTTATTATTATACATATAACACATGTATAGTGTTGCATTGTGTATGTGGGTGTGTAGGTATGACAGTAAGTGCTCTAGAAGACGGAGCAGGTATATCCATCCGTTCAGTGGGTAATGGAGGTGCTATAAGTAAAGATGGCAGATTAAAAGTGGGAGATGGAATCCTTGCCATCAATGGAGAACCCACCACCAACCTCACCAATGTACAGGCTAGAGCTATGCTACGCAAACAGTCACTTATTGGACCAGAGCTCAGGTATGCACATGTACACACTCTACTATACAAGCAAAAGTGATGGAAAGCATTATTGATATACTGAAATTTGTGCTAAGCCTAATTAAAAGAAACATTAATAATTTAATGTCTATTCAACTACATTTCTGTGAATAAATTTATACTCTTTACAAGGTGATGTTTCATTTGGGTCAGGACAAATATAGTTACCTCATCCACAAGTCAGATACAGTGCAAACTGGCTGGCACAACATAATGACAACAAATGTCCCAGTAATGTGATTATAATGTGATTATATTTTATGTTGTCATGCAAGTGATGGAATCCACCAGAAACTCCAATCCCCAGAACACACTGCAGCTGATAAAACATGATCACCATGGATTACACCACAACACTCACTGGCACTTTCACACTCAGCTGATTGTCTTTTTTAAATCTAACTGGCACTTGCATTTATATCTGACTCAGTCACCTGACAGATCACCTTACCATTCCCATGGAGGCAGCAAGAGGTTTGACCAGGTGAAGCCCCATGACAGGCTAATGAAAGCTGTTAGGAGAGAAACCGAATCTGGTTGAGTTTGATGCTTTGTGAAACATGCTCACAAATGCTCCCTCCTCCACTTCCATTTTAAACAGAGACCCGACTGCAAACCCCAATTTTCTCTTCTCCCATCCCATTAAATGTTTACAAGAAATATCTTGGTGCAAAAGCTTGCTACAGTTCTCTATACAGGCTGGGCAGTTTTGCTGCATCCCAGACTGTCTGCACCTCCCCTACCTCATCCAATACAGCAGATCGCCCCATAGCTCAGTAATCCCACTGTGTATCAAGACTTTCAAAAAGATTTTTAGTAATGCTAAATCTAGTGACCTGCCCCAACACATAACCAATAACTGTGCCATAGAGCTAAGCATCACACTAATAAAATACTTCTTGGAGTCTCTGTGTGGAGTGCAAGCTTGGGACACTGTTTTCCTCTGATCCTTCAACAACCACGTGAGGAACATTAGATTGACCTGGAGGGGTGTAACTGGAAGCAACCTGAGCAGTGCTTTGTTATAGACATCTGTGGTAGCTATGGACTGTCCATAGCAAACACCATGTTTGAGCACAAGGTAAGTCATAACTGTACTTGGTAGCAGACCACCCAAGGCCAAAGGTCAACGATGAACTTTGCAGTCATATCATCATACCTGTGGGCCTATGTCTCAAACTCTAGGGTGAAGTGACAGGAAGAGCTGTCAACTAATCGCCACCTGGTGGGGAAGACTTCTAGACAGACCTGGTATACCTAAACATACAGAGAGGGTGAACTGGGAATGTCTGACGGAGACTCTCACACATTCGGAAGACCTTTGCTCACACCCCAGAGGAAGTTGGGGTATGTTATCCAAATGGTCCATGTTAAGGGTTTTTTTTTTTTTACTGTGGATGCAACTTCCAGGAGCTGTGGTCAAAAGGTCATTGTTGCCTGTCATGCTGGCATCCTCAGAAAACACTGGTGGATACCACTTGTGATGGAAGCCATCTAGCTGAAGAAGAAGACATTTTGGCCTTGGTTGTCCCTGCGGTGTTCTGAGACTGCTGACAGATATAGAATGGCCAAAAGGGCTGCAGTTTCAGCAGTCGCAGAAGCAAAAACTTAAGCATGGGAGGAGTTCAGGAAGGCCATGGAGAAGGATTTTCAGTTGGCCTCAAGGATAGCTCAGAAATGAAAAACAGGGTACTTTGTATAGGGATATAGTCAAGCAGAAAATGAATTTGTGACTTTGAGGATCTTTTCAGTCCAGCCACCATGTCCTTTCCCCTGAAGACTCAAGGGAAGATGAGTCCATCAACCTGACAGAGGCTGTTGAGGTGTCATTGAGCCATACAGTGGAGGTCTGGAACAACACCTGTTTAGTACCAGACTAGGCTGGTTTTTGCTTTTTCGGCTGGTTCCCCTTTGTAAAAAGGTGAACGGAGAGTGTGCTCCAATTATTGGGGGATCACACTACTTAGCCTCCCAGGAAAGTTTACTCCAGTGTGTTGAAGAGGAGGTTCTGAACAATTGTCGAAACTCATATTCAGGACGAGCAGTGTGGCTTTTATCCTTGTCATGGAACAGTGTATCAGCTCTTTACCCTTGCAGAGTTGTTGAGGGGGTCATTGGAGTTTAAAGACCGAGACCTCTCTGGAGGGGTTTTATATATCCCATCTGGTCTGGGAACACCTCAGGATCCCCCAGGAGGAGCTGTAAAGTGATGCTGTTGAAAGGGATGTCTGGGTTTACCTTCTACACCTGTTGCCTTTGCGAACCAACTTGGGATAAGCTGATGAAAACAGATTGATGGATGGACAAAATGTTTCTCAAATGCATAGCTATGAATAGTAAAACGTGAGAACCTTAGCTTTACTTAGCTGGTTGACTTTCTGCCTGTCTCTGTTTGAATTTTGCTTTGCAATTTGGAATTGTCTACCTATGTCTTTGTAATAAAAAAATCTAACCTTGCATCTCTCTCTCCAAAACTCTGCTGCCTGACATGTGTGAAAGCCGCTGGAAACCCATGCATTCAGAGAAATACAAATGTAATAATAAACAAAATAGCCAAAAAAAAAAAAAAAGAAAAGAAAGAAAAATATGTGGTTCTGCAAAGACCAAAAGAAATATTATTTGCTGTTTTGTAGAAGTGCTGTTAAAAAGGTTGAAAACTGATTTCACCAAATACAAGCTAAGTAAATGTTCCTATTTTATAAGACCAATTTGTTATGGATTTGTTAAATATGAAATATAATGTTTCAGAAAGCAGTCTTTGCGTTTAAAAAAGGACAAAAAAAAACACACCATGTGCTAATTTGCTCTCATCTGCTGCCTTTTCACAAAATGCTGCATAATTTATGTCACTGCATTTAATCTCAGTGGCAGTTCAGTGTCAGAGCTTGTCATTAATTATGGCTAAACTTAACCCCTTAACTGACCTCTTGATGTAATGCCCTACAGCCATACTCCAGGGGCTCTGAACTAATACATAGGTACCCAACCCTGGTCCGGGAGTATCCTATGTCTTCATGTTTTCCCTGCTCTATCACATGCATTTCAACTCAGGTGCTGTTAATAAGCTGTGGTGCATTTCCTGCTAACAGTGTCTCTTTGTACATGTCTTTGTCTCGTCTACCCACATTCTTTTAGTTGACATTAATGGTTCAAGAATTGATTATTTTATCTATACAGTTACTGCTTGACTGCAGAGAAGCAGTGTTTTCTATAAATAAAAGAAATACTGTAATGTTTAAAAAATATTTGTTTATGCGGTGAGAATTAATAAAATTCACAATTAACAAAATTAATGATCCAACCAGGGCGGCACAGTGGCATAGTGGTTAGCACATCTTCCTTACAGGGAAAAGACTCAGCAAGGGTGCTTCGGTGTTTTCTGAGTTTGCATGTTCTCCCCGAGCTTGTGTGGGTTTTCTCTGGGTGCTCTGGTTTCCTCCCACACCCCAAAAACATGCACATTAGAATGTTCCAAATTGCCCCAGGTGTGAGTGTGAGCGAGAACCACTGTACAGAAACATGCACAGTAGGCTAGAAGTGATTTGGCTGTTCCAAATCACTTCTAGGTGTGAGAGCCCTCGCCTGAAGGGCACCAGCCTCAACATGACCCTAATTAAGAGTGAATGACATGTCAAGAAGTGAAACGCAGCTCTAATTATTTGGATCTGAGTTAGGAAACACTGACAGAGCTCCACCCTACTGTCTAGAGTTTGTGTCTATTAGTCACAGTGATTCTCTAAAATCATGGTCATCTGTGAGCTCATGTATGTGGAAGAGTGCAGATAGTATATAGCAGTAGACAGTAGATAACAGTTTGAATAGATGCTGTTGGCTTCGTCTGTCTTCGAGGAATGATGGCGCCGTCTTCACTGGTAGCTATCGTATTATGGGGAGAGCTGGCTGGTGGATGAGAATTGGTCAAGACTAATTTATGATTAATTTATGGCAACCACGTCTATCATACCTTGGCTTTTATTGCTAGATTGCTTGTTTCTGCTTATCTGTCACTTGATTATTTTATTTTCTTATATTGGCAGCGTGACTTATGTACCTGCTGCATTTCTTGACATGCACCAGGCCATCAAATTAAAGCAAGATATCAAGGCAAGCCAAGCTACTGTCATCCCATCAAAAGCGAAGCTGAAACTAGACCAAACCACTGTCATCCAATCAAAACTGGAAATGAAACTGGACCCAGCTCCTGTTGCTCAGTCTTTGCATGGGAATAAAACTCATGACACAGCCATTACAAAGTGGTAAGTGTAAAGTAAAATGTAGGTGCTAAATTAGGACTTTACAAACTTAGTATTTTAAGCACATATGCATTTTCAAATATTTATGATGAATCCATTTTTAGGGGATGTATTCATGAAAAAAACAAAGTAGAAGGAGGGAGAGTGATTGAAAAATCCTGCAAAGAAAGAGAGGAAAAACAAGCAGACAACACAATGCTGTTAAGATGTGGCCTGGCAGAGAGGAAAAACGGACAGGAATGGAAGGCCAAAGATAGAATATTTTCATTGCAAACAAAGGGATGGAGAAAAGAAGGACCAGAAAGAGAGACAGCAGACAAGAGGCAAAGATGTGATCAGGATTCATGGAAACGTCCCAGGAAGTAAAATAAATACAGATACTTATATATCTTATAATTCTACTGATTTTAGAAATGTACCAATAGCTGTGGGAGTATTTACATGTTTCTCAGGGTGACACTGGTTAGGACAAATGGAGAAAGTCTTGGCATCAGTGTAATTGGAGGTAAAGGAATGGGCCGTCGCCTCAGCAATGGAGAAATGAGGCGGGGGATCTTTATAAAACACATCTCTGAGCACAGTCCTGCAGCCAGAGACAACACACTGACACCTGGAGATCAAATACTACAGGTTTGTGTAGGAGTGAATCAGGTACACTAGCTCCCTCTAATGGTCTTATGAAGTAGTGAAAAATATGCAGTGTCTAATATAACACTGTAGATTAGTGGTTGTTTGCATCCTTCTTGTTGCCTCTTTTGCTGTAAAATACAGCAATACGTCATTCCATGAATTTATTTCATGAGCACTGTTTACTGCAAATGGGTAAAATATTACTTCACTTATTTATTATTCATAAATTTTCACCTGAATTTTGATTATTGTTAGCTCCCATTAAAAGTGGAAAAGACTTTCTAACAAGCGTGTGTAGACTTTTTATATCCACTGCATATCACCAGTAATTCACAGCAATTTCCACTGCCATTTTATCATTCAAATTAAAATGAAACTGCGTAAATTAGTATGGTGGGGTGGCATGGTGAAGGTCCTGGGTTCCGAGTCCCAAACAGGGCATTTCTGTGTGGAGTTTGCATGTTCTTCCTGTGCTTGTGTGGGTTTCCTTCAGGTACTCCAGGTTCTTCCCATAGTCCAAAGACATGCATTCTTCGAAATTACCCATACGAGTGAGTGTGAGTGTGAACAGTTGTGTGTGTTGGCCCTACGTTCAGGGTCGGCTGAGATGGGCTCCTGCCTTCCCATGGCCCTAGTGGAGTTAAATGGTTTGGCAAATTAATGAATGACAGAATTGGTACTACTGGTATACTCTGTCTCCTGTCTGAATCTTCCCAGTTTAAACAAATTAGTTTATTCATTCATTCATTTGCTGAATTGCTTTATTTTACTATCGTCGCAGGACGGTTAGTCCGGCTCTCTTTGAAAGTGGGGTATGCTCTGAACAGCTCGCTAGTTCATCACAGGACCAAAACACACCTAACCATTTACACTCATATTTACACCTAGGGATGATTTGGAACAGCCAGTTGTGCATGTCTTGAGACTGCGGGAGGAAATTGGAGTACCCTGAGGAAACCCAAACAAGCACGGGGAGAACACGCAAACTTCACACAGAAATGCTCTCACCGGCCGCAGGACTCAAACCCAGGACCTCCGTGTTGTGTGCCGGACGTGCTAACTGCTACACCACTGTACCACCCCAGTTTTAAATTATTTGGTAATTAAAAACTGCTAGATTACTTCAATTAACTTTAAAATATATATACTCTCAGTCTTTAACTTTCTTCCCATATTTTGGTTGATCAGTTTTGCATGGTTGCTATGAAGCATCATAAGTATCAGAGAACAGTACTTTACAGGCACAATTTTTGTTTCCCACGGTAAAAAAGATCCAAGCTCTCAATGCTCCAGCTGCAGTCCTTGAGGTCTAATTATGAATTTAGATGATGCTCCTCTGTAAGAATGTTAGATTAATTAAAAAGCCCTACCCTTGAAGCTACCACCACAGTGACAAGCATTTGTACACTGAATACTTCTTAAATCCTTTTGTTTCTGAGAGTTATGTAGTTTGCATGTCACTTAAGGCAGGCTCACATGATGCTGATGCTGGCCCCAATTTTTACTGATGTTCCCGATCTTTGAAAATTTTCAGCATGTTCAAAATATTTGAAAGATCAGTAAAGATCTGTAAAAAATTGGGACGAAATTGGTAAAGATCGGTTTAAAATCAGTAACCGTTGGTACAACATCAATAAAGATCAGTACAAAAGTGGTAAAGATCGATAAAGATTGGTAAAGATCTGTACAACATTGGTAAAGATCGGTAAAGATTGGTAAAGATCTGTACAACATTGGTAAAAATCGGTAAAGATTGGTAAAGATCTGTACAACATTGGTAAAGATCGGTAAGGATAAGAATCAGCTTTATTGGCCAGGTTTGTGTATGCACAGAGAGAATTTGACTCCAGTTTAACTTCACTCACTGTATAGAAAACATTTAAGTTAGGCTTATACAAAAATTAAGGAGATTAATACAACAACAGTAAAGATCAGTACAACATCACTAAAGGTTGGTACAACATCTGTAAAGATTGATAAATATTGGTACAACATCGGTAAAAATTGGTACAACATCTGTAAACATTGATAAATATTGGTACAACATCGGTAGAGAGCAGTACAACACTGGGAAAGATTGGTAAAGATCTATAAAACATTGGTAACGTTTACTGAAGATCAGTACACCACTGGTAAAGATTGGTACAACATTGGTAAAGATTGGTTAAGATCAGTACAATATCATTAATGATTGGTAAACATTGGTAAACACTGGCACAATACTGAGACCCAATATTGGGACAGATCAGCCTAACATTGGTAATGTGTGAGCCTTCCTTTACTCCATATCTCTGGTTTCCTATTTTTCATCAACAGCTCTAGTTACTGATACAGATTGAATGAACTGTCGTTTACACAGCGTGATATAAACTAGATTTATCACTACTAAATGTGGTGTGATGAGGCTTAATAACTGTCTGTTAGGTTTGTGGTGTGGATGTGAGTGATTATACTCATGAAGAAGCAGTTGAAGCGATACGAGAGGCAGGGGACAAAGTGGAACTGTTAGTGCAGAGCCTACAGGTAACCCTCACACACACACACACACACACACACACACACACACACACACACACACACACACACACACACACACACACAC
>JAOUQZ010043809.1:0-12459 GCA_028564935.1 Neosilurus hyrtlii | reverse complement strand
CCGGGGTGTACTCTGCCCTCGCCCGGAGTCGGCTGAGATGGGCGCCAGCCTCCCCGTGACCCTAATTAGGATTAAGCCGTTCAGAAAATGACATGACATGACTTTTTTTCTCAGCCCTTTTAACCCTAGGCGAATATATTTTTAGATCTCTTTTTCAAGATTCAAGGGTCTTTACTGTCATTATGTTCACACATAATGAACTTCTGTATGAGACTCTCAGCTTTAAAAGGAACAATCAAGGTCATAAACTGCAGTTAACACCATCAAGAGCAGAAGTTAGTATATACAGTACACAAAAAATAAACTTTAAATAGGAATATAAAATAGAAATATAAACTCTGAACACTTTTTAACAA
The DNA here is from genome assembly GCA_028564935.1 of Neosilurus hyrtlii. Lineage (NCBI taxonomy): Eukaryota > Metazoa > Chordata > Actinopteri > Siluriformes > Plotosidae > Neosilurus > Neosilurus hyrtlii. The sequence goes on along the minus strand of JAOUQZ010043809.1, from coordinate 12,103 downwards.
GAATATCACAATAACGTAACTCGGACTTTAAACCATGTCGTAGGCGCTCTGCTAAAACACCACTGCAGTTTTCCAGTTCTACATGAGTTGTACTGTGTTTACTTGTGGTGTCTTTGACTAATATTTAAATTTGTTTGATGATCTGAAACATTTAAGTGTAACAAACATGCAAAAAATAAGAAATCAGGAAGGGGGCACTTTTTCACACCACTGTATATTCATGCAACTAAAATCTCCGCACCGCAACAACCCCGGACAACGGCGTGCAGTTTACCAGTGAGCTAGCGAGGTAACTTTAGTGAGAACTCAATTGGACAAATGGACAGTATTAACCGCCACGGTAACTGTGCTTGCAATGACAGCGCACCGTTGCGATGTGGGCACATCAGACAACCACTGAACTTCTCCCAGAACCAACAGAAACACAGCAATAGAATCACAAGCACCTCAGAAATATTTCAACATGAAACACTTCATACGTTTCGGCCCGGGCTCCTTTCACACACCCCTCGGTGGAATTTAGTGGGTGTGTTCGAGCCAAGCAGGATAAACCATGTGCAAAATGGATCATTACAGACTCGACTACTATTCAATTCCTGATAACCGTGTACCTTTATCATTTTACACTGCAGCACTGCTGAACGCCGCAGAACATGCAAACCTCACACAGAAACGTCCTCACCGAGCCCGTAACTCAAACCCAGAAACTTCTTGCTGTGAGGTGGACATGTTAACCTCCACTTCGTTGCTCCACCCAGACACGGATTCTCAGCAACTAGGAGGAAAAATCAGTCACTGATTCTGGAGAAAAAGTGTCCCTACTGCCACCTTGTACAACACCCCACTCTCCCCGCCAGCCAAGCAGCAATTGTTGAGATTGCCTCGGACTGTGCTGAGAACCGCTACACGGTGATCCTCAGAATACATTTTTTGCAGCTAATCCAAGCCCTGTATTTGGCTCCATCCAGCACACACACACACACACACGCACTCAGAGCAGTGGGCTACCACACAGTGTAGTTCCCGGAGAGCAGTTGGGGGTTAGGCACCTTGCTCAAGGGCACTTCAGCCATGAAGGTGCTGCCCCCCTCACATTTTAGTGCTGGTTAAGGAATCGAACCAGCGACCTTTAGGTCCCAAACCCGCTTCGCTAACCGTTATGCCACGGCTGTCCCAATTTACATTTGTGGTTGTAATGTGATAAAATGTGGAAAAGTTCAAGGGGTATGAACACTTCTGCAACCACTCTAACTGTTCTTTTTTTTTTTTTTTAGAGTAATCTTCAAATCATTCACACAATTTGTATCAGTAAATAATAACAAAAACAACCTTTAAAATGTTGTGATTGTTGAAAAATGGATGTAGAATCATGGAGATCATGAACGGTTGTAGAGACCCACCATGTTAGCGGTGCTGGCGAGTAAATGAACAGGCAGGTAGCTCGGTGTCAGAGTTTGCATTTTCGCTAATCTCAGTTAAATTCCGGTTTGCCGTGTCTAAGTCTGATACACAAATAGAAACTTGATGCCAATATATGACGGAAAAACTGGAGCTTATCAACAGCGAAGATTCATACAAAATACTGGCTTCCACATGGTCACACACTGCCAACTGTACCTTAGCCTGACATTGAAAACCGTCTGATATCCCATAATTAGACCTCATTCTTACCTTTCTATTCTATTTAAAGGGTACCTCTGGTGAATTATTGTTACTAGCTCTTTAAAACGGTCATGTATGACATCAGCGGTTCCTTCCAGCAACATCAGTCCTTGGCCCTTACGAAAGTGCGTGCGAGTGTTACGCCTCTAGGCATGGTCAGTGACACGTTGCCTTTCTGATTGGCTGTTCCAGCCTGGAAGTGGCATGAACTCGTTGGATTGGCTGGGATATGTCACTGACCTCGTGCATTATCAGTCGCACAAACAGCAAGCGCAGAAATCGTGGAAACATTTCTTTTTGTTCCTAAACCGACTGACAACAGGAAAGCCGAGTTGGAAAAACATTTGCCATTTTGGATTCACCGTCACGCGCATCTCTGTGGCATTGTTATTTTCAGAGTCACTAGAATGTGACGTGTCAAATTCTCCACAAGAGACTCCTCCCTCTCTGGATCAAATAGGTTACCGTTTGCACCCATTTCCTCCAAACTGCTGCCATCATTGCTTCTTGAACACATTTTTATTTATAACCTGAAATGTCGCTCGCTGAATAAATGTGCTTGTTTTCTTGCGCTGGGCGACCGCGCCCTATGACGTCACGTCACTTCTGGGAAAAACGTCTGCTAACCATTGGATCATCCCCCTCTAGTAATCCACGAGATAAAATTACCCAGTTTTATGCTTTTTATGGTGATTTACGTTAAAATAAGCATCTGAACCGCTTAAAGGTCCCGTCTTAAATAAAATATTTAGTAATTTAGTCACCACCGCTTCCAAACTAGGTGCTAAACTAGGTCACGTCAGGTCACGTGGTACGTGAAATGTCACACACGACTCAGCAAAAGTGTGGAAATGATAACATGTCCAGTATGGCTGAAAACGGTCCTCACGCGTGCAAAAAACAGAAAACAGAGACATGAGCTCAATGGAATTTCGTAGCAAGTCCACCGAGGATGGATTAAGCTTCATAAAGTTCCTGTGAGAGGATTGGATCCCTGAATAACAACCACAGCGTTCGGGCGGGCTGGGAACCGACTCCGAGAAGACTCGATTCACTGATTCAGATATACATACAGTGTATATATAAAGGCTTCAGAGTCGACTCCGCCCCGTTTGAGGAAACGACTCACATGTTCCAGAAGCGTCTTTTACATTAATAAGAAATCTTAAGGTTAGTTAATATTTCATGGATGATCAGGTTTGAATGAGCTGTACCATGCATTTATAAATGCACCTAAAATAATAATAATAAAAAGTTTTATATATATATATATAATATATACATTGTACTGCACCCTTTATGTAGATATTAATTTTTATAGATGCTTGAGTAGATTTAAATATGCTATATATTTATACACAGTGGTGCTATGTGATATATTTACATATGTTGGTTTGTGTTTAAATAAATTACACAATATGGGGTTAAAATCTGAGCCCAGACGATGCTCACCATGCAATGTTTCCGAGACACTCTTCCTTGTCAACTTAATCCTCTTCACTGAAACATGACCCCAAACCTTCCCCCCATGGGTTCATATGCAAATAAAACATTCCCTAAATGATGTTCATCAATGTCAGTGAATCTGATATTGCTCCAGTGGTCGTTAAATTGACTAGAAACTGACAAGGACTCCGAGGCTGCATGCTTGCACGCTGTTAACAAACCTGTGAGACCAGTTTCTGATGTAGCAAATCACGTCACCATATTTGCTGCGTTTTGGAGAGCTAATGCTGCTCGCTCAAAAAAACTGGATTTAACTGATTGTTATCTATATACTTTCTTGTTCTAATAATTTCAACATGCCTAGCAGGTAAGATTTAACATATTTAAGCACACTCATATCTCATGTAAGACAGGACCTTTAAACCATTTCGCACATCAGAAACGACGGTACTGCTGTTTACTGTTTACAGAATGCTGGGGACATCGAGAACACACTGAACGTCATTAATGTGCTGGATGAACTTCTCTCTGCTGGTAAACACACACACACACACACACACACACACACACACACACACACACACAGTCTTGTTTCCATAACTTGTGGGGACAATGCAGAGACTTGCATTAATTTCCTGAAGACATTTCCCTAAACACTAGAAATTTCCCTAACACTAAACATAACCACTACTTGCCTTACTATAACCTTACCCCAACCTTACCCTAATCTTAAAACATCTTCACCTTAAAATGTATTGATTTCTGTCATGGGGACTTGTGGTTTGTCCCCATAAGGAAGCCAAGTCCCCATAACGTGACTGTGTAAACAGATTTTTGTCCCCACACTGTGATGAATAGCTAGACCACGTACACTCTCTCTCTCTCTCCATCTCTCTTTCTCTCGTTTTCTGTCTCTAAACAGTACTTTACAACCTGACTTCGAAGGTTGTCCTGTGTCCATGCCTGAGTTGATGTTCACACAGAATAATAAGCACAATCTAACTTAAGTAGGCAGACAAACTTTCACCGAGCAAGCATGAACGAGGTCACGGAACATGAACTTGTTAAACGGATAATTAAACTAACAAGACAGGTGGTACAAATCAATGCAGAAATCAGAGAGTGAAAGGAGCTGAAAGAGAAAGTAGTGCGCGATTTTGCAAACAGGGCACTGGCCAGTGTTAACCATTCCTGGTTTCACTCTAAAGCATGGTCAGTAAACAGAATGGAGATTTATTTATCTATTTCCTTTAGAGTTGATCAAGAAAACTGATTCAGCCCTTAAAGAAGCTGCACTAATCGTATAACACCAGCTTCTGAAAATAGTTCTGCTTTAAGGCAGTTCCTAAATCTAAATATTTATTACAAACATTATAATCAATCACTTCACTCAGTTTATACAAGATAGAAAGTGTGTAATATACATGTCGATATTAAACATGTGTGCATGGATTTAGAGAATTCCCAATGCATGAACTCATTTCACTCAGCAGTACTGAATTTACTTTATTTGAGTGTTTGACATTTCCGACTATTCACACTGAATATTTAATCATATTTAAATTTCACACACTCGTGGACTGAACAGGATTTTTCCTGGATGGAACACAGCACTGATCCTGTAATTTGAAATTAATTTACCATAAAGTAATTAAGCAGTGTTGTTCTCCTGCTGCTGGCATTAATCAGAAACTCTTTCTGTTCAAAGTTTTAAAAAATCGCCTGCAGAAAATAAACCAAGGGTTCATTAATATTCTGAGCTTGTGAGTACAACTGGAATATTATAAAGTTTGTTTGTTTGTATTTGTTTATTATTGCGATCCCCGCACCCTAACCACTACACCACTGTCCCCTTCTAATGTTCTATACATAATCTCACATGTGTACTATGAACAGTATTGATATTCATTTGTGTGTGTGTGTGTGTGTGTGTGTGTGTGTGTGTGTATCAGGTACAGATCGGCGTATTCACCACATGATATCAAAAGGAGGAACTGAAGCTCTTCTCTCAACGCTGGTGAAAACAGCTCAGTGTTCAAGTCCAAACTTTACTCTGCTGCTACCCATATTACACCTCCTTGCAAAGGTGGGGCACAGAGGTGAGAGAGAAAGAGAGAGAGAGGAAGAGAGAGAGAGAGAGAGAGAGAAAGAGAGATAGAGAGTGAGAGAAAGACAGAGAGAGAGAGAGAGAGTGTGAGAAAAAGAGAGAGAGAGTTTGTGTGTGTGTGTGTGTGAGAGAGAGAGAGAGAGAGTGAGAGAGAGTGAGAGAAACAAGGAGAATGTGAGAGAGAGAGAGAGTGAGAAAAATAGAGAGAGAGAAAGAGTGTGTGTGTGTGTGTGAGAGAGAGAGAGAGAGAGAGAGCGAGCAAAGAAAGACGGACAGAACACTTTCGGTAGGTTCACAGACGAAGGGAAGAGAGAGGACAGACAGACCGACAGACAAATGGATACAGACTTATGGAAAAAGACAGGTAGAAAACTGGAGGCTTAATTTGTCGTCTACTAGCAAACTATTAAAGCTGCTGATAATATTTAATAATAAAGTGCAATAATTAAACTTTGACAGCAATTTTTCTGGTATTGAGCAGATAGAAGAGTACAATATAATATACAGTATTATGTACACTGTAGTATATAGTAAGTATGGTGTAGTGTGGTGTAGTGTAGGATGATCTAGTTCAATAATGGTACATTATAGTTCAGTATTCTATTATACAGTACTGTATTGTACATTAAAGTATTGTAAAGTACAAAGTAATTTAGCACACTTTATACAGTAACACAGCAAAGTGCAGTTTTGTGTAATTACAGTACAGTACAGCAGAGCACAATGTAATACAGTGGAGTGTAGCATAAAGTATAGCTTAGTACAGTACAGTATAATCCTATATAGTTTAGTTTAGTATAATCACTGTAGTACAGCATGGAATAGTAAAGGGCAGTAGTGTATAGTATAAGGGAGTATAGTAGAGTGTAGTACAGACTACTGTATCCTGGTATAGTACAGTATGTTATAGTACACTATAGTATATTTAAGTATTGCATAGTGTATTATAATATATAAAATAATAAAGTACAGTGCACACTAGTGTAGTACACCATAGTACACTATGGTACATGATAGTACAGTAAAGTATAGTAAAGTATAGGACAGTAGAGTCAAGTATAATAAATGATACTTTAATGCTGTTATTTTCAGATCATATGATCGGGGTGAAAGCGGAGAAAGCCGATGCCGTGGTACTGACACTCCGACTGTTACAACAAAACTCGGAAAACCACAGGACAGTGGCGGCGTGTCTGTGGGTCATCGCTACTTTCTGCTCCTCTGGTGAGACATTTGGACTGAGTTGATTTCTTTAGCTCACAGAATGTACACAGTAAAATCCCTAGTGTTAAATTAACACTCAGAGTGTTCATTTGAGTCCAATTGGACTTATATAAACACTGTAGGGTGCTAATTCAACACTCTAGGTATTAATTTAACACTGGCCATTTTGCTGTGTAGCTTTTGAAATATTCCCTTTTGAAACAAGAAGTCACAGTGACGGTAGACTAAGATTAACATTAAAGTTAACCGTTTTCCTGAACATTTCAACCCAGCAGGATTTGTTTATTAATGTTTCCTCTTCAGATTTCCTGGAATCAGAGTGTGATGCTGCGTCTTGATCGAATCTTCTGGTGTGTTTTGGTGTGTGTGGGTGTGTGTGTTCTCAGTTCCCAATATGTTATAATCTACTCATCTATTATGTCTCTGGCTTATCAGCACAATGTAACGTGTAAGATATGTAATATAAAAAAAAAAAAATAATTATATATATATATATATATATATTCTGTATTTAGCAACATTACACCCACATTATAATATAAGTATAAATAAACAATTATACATTAAATATTTTTTTTTATTATTCACAGCAAAATTCCTAGTGTTGAATTTCAAACCTACAGTGTTTATATATGAACAGTGTTTATTTGTGAAGCATTCAACATATTAAATCTGGGTATCGATTAAACTCTGGCTCAACACTGTTATTTTCACAAAGAAAAAATGAATCAGTTATATCTCTTACATCAAAAAAGAGAGAACAATCAATCAATCACAGCAGTAAGGTCCCAGGTTTGAGTTCCGGGCTCAAAGGTTTCTGTGAGGAGTTTGCATGACATCCTTATCCAGAGTAACATACATTTTTACACAACTGCAATTGAGGGTTAAGGGCCTTGCTCAGGGCCCCAACAATGGCAGCTTGGTGATACTTGAACCCCTAAACTTCAGATTAGTAACTCAGATGCCCAACCACTGAACCACAAATGCCTCTGCATGTTCTCCCTGTACTCCAGTTTCCTCCAACAGTCCCGACATGCATATTAGGCTAAATGACTATTCCAAATTACCCCTATGTGTGAGTGTGAAGGGTTATGTGTATGTGTGTTGGCCCTGCAATGTTCTTTGCCCAGTGTGGTCTAAGATAGGCTCCAGCCTTAACAGAATTAAGTGGTTGTGTGTAAGTGGTCACTGTGTGAACTGGGCTTTCAGATAGAGTTTGATGTTGACTTTTATAGTGATGATGTTAATCTTTTGTGTGTGTGTGTGTGTGTGTGTGTGTGTGTGTGTGTGTTTAGTTTCCACTGCAATGCTGTTAGGGGAAAATCGAGCTCTGGACATTGTGTTTAAACTGATAACACCACCTACTGCAAAACACACTCGCACAGTCAAGTGAGTATCTCTCTCTCTCTCTCTCTCTCTCTCTCTCTCACACACACACACACACACACACACACACACACATTTTTCTTCTAAGTGGATGATCTTAATAGCATAAAATGCTGTTTAGACCCCACCCACGATGTCCTACATGCTACGTGTCTATCGAATAATTTAGTATTTATCGTAATTTAGTATTTGACACTTGAGAGTCGTTCAGTCACCATGTTACAACTTGATTTGTGTGGGTTCTGGATGCATCTTTATCCTCCCTGGATACAAACCAAATGTACAGCAAATATAATTTCATCATATCTATGCTTTTTATTTTATTTGTATTTTTTTTACAATCATTTTATTTTGCTGTAAACAGTTTTTTATTCTGTTTTATTATTCACAGGGCTGCTGTCGATGCATTTACCGCTCTGTTATCCTCAAGTAAGTTCTTTTCTTTCTCAGCGTTTTGCTATAATATGAGCGTTTCATTATCTCACTATTATACACTGACTCTGTATCAATTAGTGCTGCTGCTGTTAATGGACTTTTAATGAAAGATGGGTTGTTTACTGTTGCATATGAATAATTCAGAGCTGTTAGAAGGGGTTTTAGGGGAAAGAGGTAAATGGAAAAAAAAAAACATGACAAATTCATGTGCACCTGTTTACGCTCCAAGAGTTTCTGCAGTTCATCAGCGAATCCTGCTGTAATCGTTGTGTCCTGAGACTGTGCAGGGCAAGAGTGGTGTATACACATATAATTTTATATTTCTTCTGTTGGACTGATTGTTACCTAATCAAAGCTCCTGATAGTATGATATGTGTGTATGGTGATCTGTTAGCTTACTGGCTGTAACTTTTTGCGCTTAGTGTTCTGGTATGTTAAGTCCCCCTGAGTGAAAGCATGCCACACATTGTTGTCTGTCATTCACGATCTCCATTCTGCCACAGAGGAAAATACAGTTTATCTAACCTTCTCGGGAACAGCAATTTATTTATAAGACGTTCTGCATGCTTGATGAAATGGACCCCCAATTTAAGCCTCTGCATCATTATTTGGCAGACATCTTGGAAAGATCACCATTAAGGCCTTAGTTCCTCATGTGTTTCCTCTCTCTCACCTTCATAACAACTCAGCATGGAATACAATCCATCCAGTCATGATTCCTGTTTTTGGGTCCATGCTTTACACCCATACAGAAGGACTGATTCGATTGTGGCCAGAAACAGGTGGCACTTATGCTCGTCAGACATAGAGGTTTTCCAGATCAGTTTCATGTCATAAAGAGCTCACTTGATGGATTCCTGACTTTCCTGACTCAGGTGTTTTCAATGATCCACCAGCCAATCACTGATCTCTGTTGCTCTAGTTTTTAATCACTGATAACCCTTGATAGCCAAAAGACCAACCACTGATCTTCAGAGTTATTGAGGAACAGGAACAACCTTGCTGTGACCTAATAAACACTATTCTCTTTTCTTCCAAACCATTGATTACCAATGTTTTTACCAACGAATCACTGATCACCATTGTTGTCAAAATCAGTCACTATTTACCATTGCTCCCAATGACCAATCACTGCTCACCATTATTCTTAAAACCATTGTTGACCATTATTCAAAACTATCAATCACTGATCTATGGTTCCAAATGACCAATCATTCATCCTGTTTCTTTCCAGCTAGCAATCATTGAACCACATTGCTCCCAAAGACCTATTACTCATCATCCTTATTAAACAGACACTGATCACCAATGCTCCAAATAATGAGTCACAAATCACTCTAGTTCCCAAAGATGCATCACTGGTCACACCATTCGTAAAGGGCAATCATTGTTCATTAGTATGTATAACCATTGATTAATAATCCCCATTGCTCCAAATGACCAATCGCTGATCACCATTACTCCAAATGAAAAAATACCAGGCACTGACTGTTTTCAGCTACCAATTCACTGAACTCCATTGCTTCCAATGTACTATTAGTCATCACCACTGTTTAGTAATCACCATTATTCATTAAAAACACTTACTGATCATTATTGTTCCCAAATGCTCAATCCCTTTTTTTTGTTTGGCTACTTGTGCACTTCTTTGCTTGTTCTTATTTTCTGTTTCACAGTGAAGTATAAACTAAAAAGTGAAAATTCTCCCTACCACATTTTGCACTCTTTATAGAAATAATAGAATTTTACAAAATTAGGAACAGAAATAAAAAAAATTTAAGCCTATAAGAGACAAATTATTAAATTATACACACTATTATGTGGTGTTCTATTAAAAAATAAATTTCTATTTATTGTGCGTATCCCGAACGAATCTCACTTGTTCCTGTAATGTGCTTTGATATGCAAATGATCGTGACAGTTTAATGGATATGTAAATTAATTTATGACATCATCTGGGGTCTTGAGGCAAGCTTTGTGTTAATACATTAGCTGCTCACCAAAGAAAAAGCTTTTTAGACTTTTAAAGTTCTATATGCTGAGATATGCAGCAGGTTAACAGTGAAGTTAAAATTAGTGTACACTGAGCAATGTTTGCTGGGGCGTTTGGTGTTGTTACGCATCTGGCCTGCAGGGGGAGATGTGACTCTGCCGGATTCAGACTCAGAGTTCATGCTGTCGAATTGTTCTGCTGTTCAATAGACAGAAAACAGAATAAAACTGAAAAAGAGAAATCAGTTCACACACACACACACACACACACACACACACACACACACACACACACACACACACACACACAGCATCATCACCTACTTTCAGGAAAACTTCTGCGCAACAGCACATCTGTAACATCTGTACCATATCAAATACTTTGGCAGGATTAAAAAACGTGAATATTTTTGATATGTTGCAGAAGGAATTGTGGAAATTGCTTAGGAACACATGTTTACCTTTATTAAGTATGCGAATAAGAACCATGAATATTCAAGATTATGCAAATTGAACACTCTGCAAACACTTTTTGCATTATTAATTGCCTGATATTGCTCACCCGACCTAATTAATCTAGCTGTTTAGCTGGCTAGCTGGTTAAATGCTCATAAACTGTATAACATGATTCACTAATTCATCACAAACCTGTCAAAATATCACATTGCCATGACAACCACAAGTTAGCAAGCTAGCAGGTGAAGAATGTTCTGGAGATAAAAAGCTTTTGGATATCACATAATTTTCTAATAAATCACATGTCTCATGACATCACTAACTAAGCTAAAATAATCAAAAGCTGGAAAAAAATATATAATCATATAAACAGTAAAAACTAAAAACATTTAATTAGTTGGAATTAAACTCAGAAATGTCACAGTACAGTGTCATTTATTTGTATATTTGTTATAAAAATGAATAAAATGTATTTATATTATTTATTTCTTTACCAGTTACCAGTTTCATTTATTTTAAGTCATTGTAAATACAGCAAGTGGCCTTTGAAGCACTTTGAAGCTTTAAAAGCTGAAGAGAGATCAGAAAATACTCTCTTTCACACACGCACGCACACACACACACACACACACACACACACACACACACACACACACACACAGATGTAGAAGCGAGAGCTGCAGCAGGGGAGTTATAAAACTCTGGCATTAATATTTCAGAGAATCGTATTAGTGCAGGAGTCTCACAAGTACACACACACACACACACACACACACACACACACACACACACAACACACAACACACACACACACGCACATATGCTATGTGAAGGAGATAACATATTAAGAGATGTGTCAGTGCAGCTTGTCTTGAGGAAAATAAGGAAAAGTAAAAAAAATATATATTTGAATGGATGTAGATCAGTGAAATAATTGAAAAGTCCACAGCATGCACCTTACACCAACTGTGTTCACTGTGATTGTTCACAAGGTGCTGATTATTAAATCAGGGGTATATATTATAGTGTACAGACCAATCGGAATCCAGAATTGATTAACTCTGTGGTCTAACAGGACTTTAATTCTGTTCCAGAAGAGAACGCCCACCTGGCAGTGGAGAAAGGATACATCTCAGGCTTGTTGAGAATTTATGAAGACTGGCACAAACAGGATGTGGGGAACAAGCACATCACTGTACGTAGGGCGTTCCTCCACTGCCTGCACAGAGTTGCCAAAACCAGCACCGGAAGGCACGCCCTAGTGACTGAGGGAGGAGTCATGGTGCTCTATAACACCACACAGGTACTGCAACACACACTCTCTCTCACACACTCACACACACACACACACACACACACACACACACACACACACACACACACACACACACACAC